>JNEK01001530.1:0-98400 GCA_000697295.1 Mucor indicus B7402 | reverse complement strand
GTCTTCTTGTAAGGTTGTCGCGTCTTATTAGGTGCAGTTTTTGGCATGATGAGGTAGTTTGGATGTATGTTTTGAATAAAAAAGGGTCGAGAGAGAAGAAGATAGATTGCAATAGTCAAAAGAATTTTTATATGCTTCGTATACATGAAGCAATGACTTAAGAATTGGGTCAATGCTTTCTTAAATGATGTAAATAATTTCACATCCTAACGTCATCGAAAAAACGGTATGGCAAATTTCGAAAAAAGTTTTGGTAAATTTCGAATTATTTTGATTTTTTTCGAAAAAACGTTGAAAATCCGGTATCTATAATAAGTGCTGAGATTTGTTATTTCAAAGTCACGCTCTTAACGGTACCTGTACATACAGTATTAAAGCATTGGATAAGAAGGATCCTATTGGTTAATACTTTCTAGGGCAGACTTTAGTTTGCGTAATGTAAAGTTGGCTTTTTTCATGTAGTATATCAATGGTGGGGTATTTTAACTGCACTTATGAATAAACCATAATAAAAAAAAAAAAGTAAGGGTAGTCATATATATGCTTTATTGAATAAGTGATAAGGACAGCTGCTATTATTAATATAATGAGTGAAAGTAGGGAAAATAACTATGTGATGTAGTATTAGTGACGACGGAAGGCAGGGCTCGTTTCAATAAGATAATCTGTATGATCCAAAAACATTTGTAAATCTCTAAAATAGTCAGGCCCCACTGTCGTACTGCTATCGAAATTAAAGTAATCTTCATCCTGTGAGTCTAGCCGATCTTCTTCAACTACTTGAAACAAACTTTGATTTTCATAGGCAATGTCTGTTAAATATAAGAAATCAATTGCTTGTTGTCTGGTTTTAATGATGGCAGGGAAATAAATACGCAGTCGCCCTTCAAACCACATCGCCTTAAATTTGCCGTGTCGTTGCAGATTATCCAGTAATTTCAAAACATTATTGATATGTATTTGATAGTTTATTGCCATTTTTTCAATGGATTCAATCAACGACGAGCTCTCTTTCCAGAATTGTATTGTATCTAGCATGATCAGCATATAACATTGTGCTGGATCATCTTTTTTCTTCACATGACATTGATCAGGCGGATGCTTTAGTCGAAGTCTTCTTCTACAGTTTCCTGGCATATTTTCGTGAGAGAGATCATCATGGTGAATAATAGCGTCGAGTTTTCTACGATTGATTGGGTGTCTGCGCTTTTGTTGAGAAGAGCCACGACGAATCAAAAGTTTATTGTTATTGTTTGTTAATTCATTCTCGTCAGCCGAGGGAATCAATTCGCCCATGCCTTTATCGTATTTATTTTTATGGGTAGCAAATATATGATTAGAACAGATATCCTGGTTACTGGATTCATCTGCTGTGTAAGGTACAATAGTGTGCTTGGACGCTTGTTTGTCAATTATGTCAGGTTGGCTCATTTTAGTTCCAGCTGGTGAAAAAATACGAGTAGACACATGAGAAAATACATTGGTTTGTCCACCACTGTTTGCATTATTTTGGAATAGTGTCACGCATGGTGATTTCGTAGTTGAGAATTGTCTAGAAAAGGCAGGACTACGGCCAAATCCTGCAACTGTCGAGCGAGGAAAACCCCAAGAGAAAAATGTTGTAGCTGGTCCATTACTTGGACTTGATGTACTCGTCATCATGGTTCGTAACTGGCATTGTCGTGGTATTGTATTTGCCCAAGCTCTTTTGTTAGACACTTTTGCCAATGGAAGTATCATTTGAATTAAATATCTATCGCTTGTGGGTGGGCCACTGATAATTGGAGGTGGTCTTGAATAGGTTTTTCGTATAATTTCTTTTTCAAACAGCAAAAACATTTGCTGTGGTGAAAGCAGCTCCGGTATACTTGATGAATAATAATGCCGGAGCTGCTGTTGTAAAGATATAAATATCTTTGATGTTTTTAGCATTTATAGCCCCTTAGTTATTTGGCATAAAAATAAAAAAAAAAAGAGAAAAAAAAAATGCAAAAATGCAAAAATGCAAAAAAAAAAAATACTTTGCAGGTCAGGCGGGCGGTTTTGAAAAAAAAAAAAAAAAAGTCAGTTTAAGCTAGATCGATTTAGTAGAAAAATCGGATTATTCATTGGCGAACAAGTATTGCGAAGCTTATAACGAGGGATCTTTATGCTCGTATATATTATGGAATAAGAGTATTGTGGGCATTGGTTTCTTAACGACCATACAATACTGTAGCCTGTGAACCATTTCTTGCGAGGCAGTATACCAGTTTGTTGGGAAGCGTCATTATTCTCGTAGTTGTCATTTCAAAAGCAGGATAAAACCAATGATCTTTCGTTGTTTTTCTTTTGGAAATGAACATTACTATACTTAATTCTAAGAAACTGGCCTATTAGAATCTTTATCTGCTTTGCTTTCCTCGCCATCACATACATTTTTTTTTTCATAGGAACTATTGTTATACGC
This sequence comes from Mucor indicus B7402, assembly GCA_000697295.1. Taxonomy (NCBI): domain Eukaryota; kingdom Fungi; phylum Mucoromycota; class Mucoromycetes; order Mucorales; family Mucoraceae; genus Mucor; species Mucor indicus. The sequence continues at coordinate 95,951 of JNEK01001530.1, read as the reverse complement.
GCTACGAGGGAGTATTACGAAAGGGCCTTGCGACTAAATGATTACAGGAGATAAATGAAAGAGCATGGTATTACTGATAATCAATAGATACGGTATTAGTTTAAACAAAAGAAAAATGTTGGTATTGAATGTATCTGCCTTCGATATTTCAAATAGCTGTAGAAGTGCTTTCAATTGGTTCTATGTTAACTTCTGATTTATTTTTTCTTATCTCTGTTTATACAGGCATTCCTTATCTAGTGTAAATAAGTAATTACATAACATCTTCCATCTCTATCAGTAACAGCAAAGTATAATATTGAATTCCGTAGCATAGATACATCAGTGGCTATTATTTAAAATATACTAGTTGCTTCTATGTATAAATGACAAACCAAAGCGGAACTTGATGGAAGTGAACGCAAATACCGTATTTAGGCAACTTTCTAAAAGCGTGACAAAAAAGGGTTACCTTCGATCTGCGTTTATGCTACAGTGATTTAAAAATAGAACGCGTACATAAATTAATAGAAGCAATTATTATGTAAAAAAAAAAAAAAAAAATAAAAAAATAAAAAAAAGGCTAAAGCCTTTTATACTAGTCTTTAATTCACCTGCTTTTCATAAGGCAAACACGAGTTCCTGCATGATCGATAAGAAATATCATGTTTGAAAGACAGCCTGTGTTTATATTGAAAAGTAAAGAGCACACACAATTTTTTTTTTTTGCTTCCGTTAAAAGTTGGTCTCACAAGTTTTACACAATGTTACTCCAGTATTATTTTTATTTTTTTCTATGGAGATCTTTTTGTTATGTAAGTAATTTGGCCAGAGATCACCACGCCATCTCAGAATAGGTATTAGTGCTTTATTATAGAGCAGTGTGAGAAGTCAAAGATACGGGAGAAATACCATAGGGCTACTGTAGTACAATAGCATAATATAATAAATTGTTTATTTAGTTCGTACTGTGTAAATATGAAAATCATACCGTAAGTATAAAGTTAGTGTTCCGTCCAAAATGGCAATGTGCCTTATGAACCTTTTTCTCTTTATCAAGTTCACATAAACATGACAAAATTTCCCTTGTAAACCTTTGTCTTACATGGCAACAAGGTCAGAATTTGGAGTTTCTGGTAAAATCTAGTTATAATCTACATTCAGTTCTAGAGGAGCTTTATTTTTAATCTTGTTGTAAAAAAAAAAAAAAAAAGGCAATCATCTTTTAGCATCTATCAGGGAGCGTTAGGAATTCATACCAGGATTCGTTCTGACAAGTTTTCAAAATGATTTTGAAGATATCAAATCAAATATACAATATATAGTAGAACGTGTCTGCCATAATCAATATCTTCTGTTGTAATTTAAAGAGCAGCTAATACTGTATAGCTTGTGATCATTTCAAATGGAAATATACGCCCTCCTTTAGTTTAGGCGAATGGAACAAAAACAAAGCTTTCCCTGGATATTGTGCGACATATCTTTAAGGTTTATTTATTGCCTCTTTTTAGTGTAATTGTTCAACATAGCATGATTGGATTTGGACCTGTATTTTTAGTCCTACTTTACTTTTTATATATTTTACCGAAGTTTCTTTTTTAGGTCTTTTCGTTTTCTAATCTTTTCTCTCTTTTACGCCCTTCAAAGATTAAACTTCTTACTAACATTTTTGAAGAACGCCAACAACAAAAGCCTTTTATTTTTAAGTTGAATGGATCAAAAAACTCCTGCTCTACAATACTATAATGGAGGGATCATTTTTGTCAGTTATGCGATAGCTGTGGTAGGCGCCTTGACAACCCTTGAACTACTACAAAGACGTACACATATTAGAGGGAGATACAACTGGTACCAACACATTAAAACAAGTGCTGTCTTATAAGAGAATTTATATATTTCTTAGGTTTCTTCTCTTTGCTGCTGCTGCATCAATGGGTGGTGTTGGTATTTGGAGTATGCACTTTATCGGCAACAACAGTCTTACCATTACCTTGGATAATGGCGACCAATATCAACTTTCATATTCAGCAGGATTTACATTCGCAAGCTTAGTTGTTGCTATAGTTACCATGTTTTTAGCATTTACGTTTGTTGGCATCACAGAAGAAGCAACGGCTGTCCGAATTATTCCCAGTGGTGTAGTCGCAGGGGTAAAAATGAACTCTAACTTTCTATGTTTCTTTTAACCTAATGCGTTATGTAGTTAGGTATTGTGTCAATGCACTACTTGGGTAAACACGACATAAAAAATAAATACTTGTTACTTTCAATTTTAACACATTGTTAAAAATAGGTCAAGTAGCGATCGATTTTTTCATAATGAGGAACAAGATTGCATTTGTAGTCAGTGCGATTGTGATCGCAATATGTGCTGTAACAGCTGCGCTGTTTATTTTCTTTAAACTGCGAGAACAATGGGAAAACCAATGGTACAAGCGTCTTGGATGTGCAATGTTAATGGGCGTTGCTGTATGTGGTACGAAAGCATTATAATAATTAATTTGATTGGCCAGTACTAATTCGCACACAATTGCCTCTTACAGGTATGCACTACACAGCGCTTGTTGGAACTGTGTATTACCCCGGGGATTCAACTTCGGGTCCTCCAACACCAGTAATTGCGACACCTGCTCTTATTGGAATTATCTCAGCAATTGTGGTAGCAACCTGTATTATATTATGCATTATTGTTGCTAAGGCGAAAATGGAAAATAGCAAACTACCCTTCCAAAAAAAATCCAATCAAAGACTAATCCTGGATACCGTAATTTTTGACAGCAATGGAAGAATTCTAGTCAAAGTAGATGGTGTTGTGCCCATGAAGGAAATTTTACAAAGATTGCCAGAAGATGTAAGCTCTTTCTTATTCACAAAAGCTGTAAACTGATATTTTTAATAAGGGTCAACCTAAAGATTTCTCAGCTAGCCACCCGCTATTTATTCGCTTATTTGAGACAGCCATTCAGTGGTCTTCTCACAAAAATGAATTTGACGACAACATTGCTTCTATATCGAACCCTTCATACAGCGAGGCAGAAGAGTTATTCACCAAAGCAGCAGCCGACCTTTTAGAAGATCTTCGGCTTACTCAGTTGTCAGATCTTGGATACTTATATGATTCTGTTATAAGTACAAATATGATAGCAAAAAAGAACATGTTTGCCCATTCACTGAAAAGCAAAGCAGTTATTAGAAGAAGTAGCAGTACAGCTTCATGGCTGCTCACAAGTATTACTACAAAAGGATCAACTGATGAGCCCGTACAACAGTCTAATCAAACAAAGAGAGAGCGTTTATCATCAACGTCAGCACTCAACCACGCAACTGTAATTGACGTATTTAACGACAGAAATAATAACGAAATTGTAAAAACAGGGCTTACTATCCATGACTCTAAATTCGAAGATAAACACATATTCCTAGTAAAAAAGATAGACAGCGACAAAGACTTGGTTAATTTGTTATCAATCGGTTTTCGATTTGCTGAACCTGTATTTATTTCCAAAACAATGGGTGATAAATTGAAGGTTTCTTCAGACTACATGTTGAACCATTTCCAGGACATGCTTCAAATGGCTAATACCGTTACGAAAATTTACAATCCAATTAGACCTTCAAGCTCTCATTTCTTCGCCAACAAAAACCATAAGAATGAAGAAGTACGTGCTGGCATTTTTGTTGGCCTATTTGTCCTTGTAGAAGATGAAAGTCTTCCAAAAGATGTGCCGTACATTATTGTTGATAAAGAAAAGCGAAACACCTTCCCGCTTGTCCAGCTCAATTTGGATAATGAACCTACAGGACTAACAAAAGACGAAAAGAACATTATTTTGGCACTCAGTGGCCAATCTTTATCTTCAATTTCAAATATTTGCTCATCAAACAGTCCTCCAAATTCAGAGATTACGAGTGTTCTAAATGACGGCATCGAGCTAGAAAATGGACTATCGAAGGCAACATTCATATCTTCAACTGAATCAACTTTGAACCAAAACAATCTACTCTCGATAGAATATAAGTCTAGTCCAAAGGAACAAATGCGACACTTTATACAGGCATTAGAAAAAGCTGCAAAAGAATTGATCAGCATTTCAAGTTATGGAAAACCTATTGCTTCCTCTGCAAAACTGCACAGTGACATTATTGATATTCCAGCATTCTCATTAAGGGCAGGTCCTTGTCAGCTTATATTATTCAGAGCCCATATTACAACTCCAGGAACAAGATTTGCGATTAATCAAACATACACTGAAACGATTAAATGTGTTCCTTTCCCTCTTTACCGATCATTTGCTTTTGCCAGTACTAACGCGGCTGTTGCAAAGTACAGACAAGAGCAGAATAAAAACAAAGCACCTTCATCGTACTTGACACAACAGCGACTGTATCAATCCACGGCGCTACATAGGAATGAGCAACAAGAGCAGAAGTCACAATCATTAACGGTTTACACGAGTCCAGAAACTTCCAAAGAGCATGCAGTCTCTTCTCTGCCTCCACCACCGCGTGCTAAACGTAACAAGTTCAACCTACCTACAGGGATTGATATAAGCAGCATCAGCAAAGAGTTCATACCGAATGTAATCAAAGGAACTAAATCAATTCCTCTTAGCCCTACTGTGACTGAATTGCCAATTATCTTGAACGTGTTGCCGGTCAATGGGAGATTTTGGTGGTTACACAGCATATATGAAGAAATACATAATAACATGTAATAGCATTAGTTTAACACATAGTACACTTCCACATAATACACCCGATTAATACTTTCCCTGTAACATATCTAGACCTTTTAATAAAAGACATTCTTAATTTCTATTTTTAATTAGTGATTACATCTTGCTAGACTGAGTCTAGATTAGAAAGTTGTGTAATCTGATCGTGGAGAAAGAGGTGCATTTCTGCTTATGTATCCACTATTAGCCGAACGTGACGCTCTTTTTTTAACAGATATATAAAAATTTAAATGACTAATCTGAACTTTTTTTCTCTTCTCCATACAAAAATATCATGGCTGGTAACCCTGAATTCATTTTGGTACTTGTTCTAATTCCTATAGCAAGACCCGGTTATATTAACGCGTCATCTATATAGCATTATTATCCTGCTTCTCCTTTTGCTCGAAAAGTAGCATGGGCATTACAATACAAAAATGTCGATTTTAAAGTTGTCTTGATTTCTCCCATTGAACCTCGTCCTCTTCGTCGTCCTTTGGATGGTGGATATCGTAAAACTCCAGTTCTTCAGATCGGTAACCATACTTACTGTGATTCAAAAATTATTTTTGCTGAACTCGAAAAAAGGTATTGTCATTAACTGCATGAAAAAAAGGAGGGTGAACTTTAACCTTGTTATATAGATTCCCTGAACCTAGTTTTTACCCTGAAGGATCCGAAGCTTTGGCTATTGGTTTAAGTCGATGGACAGATTCTGCATTATTCACTGCTGTTCTTACTCAAATTCCTTGGAAAGCTTTAGGTGAAACTTTTGTTAAAGATCGCTCTGGTTTTTCAGGAAGACCAATTAACACAGCTGCTGCCACCTTTGCTCAACCCTTTTTCCTTCAAAACGTTCAAAGTGAACTTGCAGCAGTCAACAATATTGTGAAACAAAAAAGTCAAGACGGCGAACTTTTCGCTTTAGGTACTAAGGCCTTAACTATTTTTGACCTTTCTCTTTGTATGAATCTGTGGTTCTTGAGCAACTTTACTGGAAGAGACTGGCTTACAGACAACTTTCCTGTTTTGAGTAAACTTCTCAAGAAAACTCTTACTGCTGTTCGTGCAGATGAATTGAAGAACTTGAAGGAGATATCAGCTGAAGAAGCGTTGAAAATCGCAAAGGAACAATCTTGGGAAACCAAGTATCATAGTCATGACGGTTCATTGAAAATTCCTTTGGGTCAGTTGGTTTCTGTCACTCCTACTGATACCGGTGCTGTTCCTGCTGTTGGCAAATTAGTACACAGCACCATTGACGAAACTATCATTGAACATCGTGAAGAAGAGTACAAATTTACCTCGTATACTCACTTCCCTACTCTAGGCTTTGTTGTTCTTCCAAAGAAAGCTAAGCTTTGAGCCGTAAATAGAAAATAAAAAGCTTATCGTTGTAATCTATCGTCGTTATAAGGCTCTTTATTCTAATAGTATGGCGTAAATCTCTTTGAAGGGGTAGGAAAGACATGAGACTCAAACAAATAAACAAAAGACATAAAAAAATAGCTGTCCCTCGCGTCAGGTACTATTTTTTCTCTCAGTAACGGGGAAAAGAACGATTTTCTCTTTGTTCTTTTTGGCTTTATTAAAATATGGAAGCTAGTATATTTTCACCAAGTCTTATCAAAGGCTTAACAGACAAAATATATGATAAAAGAAAAGCAGCTGCTCTCGACATTGAAAGGTAATTACAAATTGTTTAGTTAATTAATTAACAAAAACTGCAGCTAATCATGTTTTGCATAATTAGACTGGTTCGAGAAAATGAGAATTCTAGTGAGAAAATAACGCAGATTGTAGATGCACTTGTACAGGAATTTGTTTATTCTAATAACCCATATGCTCGTTATGGTGGTTTAATTGGGCTTGCAGCAACGTCTATAGCATTAGGACCGGTACGATTGCATTGAACATGGGTGAGGAAAGATTCCATTTGAAACTGACAGAAACATCATAGGGGGTTTCAAGATATTTGGATATCATTGTACCACCTATTTTATCCTGTTTCAGCAACCAAGATCAGAAAGTACGATATTATGCTTGCGAAAGCATGTACAATATTGCTAAAGTGGCTAAAGGCGAAGTGCTTCGATATTTCAATAGCATTTTCGATGCATTATGTAAAGTAAGTAAAAATGAAATAGAACAATAAAACGGTATTAGGCTCACATATGATGTATTCCAGCTATCTGCAGATTCAGAAATAAGTGTAAAAAATGGCGCGGAACTACTTGATCGACTTATAAAAGACATTGTGTCTGAATTATCCACTACCTATGTCTCTCCTTATAGCGAACCTTATAATACAGTGGAGCATGGCGGAGAAGAGCTGCATACACCTTCATCGTTGCCCAGAAACACAGCATTTTCATTGCCTCGATTTATACCACTCTTAAGTCAACGTATTTATGTACGAAGTTCGGCAGCCAGGCAGTTTTTAGTTTCATGGATGTGTGTCTTGGACTCAATTCCTGATCTAGAGCTCATTTCTTTCTTGCCAGAATTTCTAGACGGCTTGATTCGATGTTTAAACGATGTGAGTGAAGATGTACGCGTGGCTACAAATGGTTTACTGGATGACTTTCTTCTCGAAATAAAAGAGGCTGCAGCTGCTCGTGCTCTACAACAGCAACGAAAGCTTCTTCAAGAGCCACTAACAAACCAATCAGAAATCTCATCTAGCACGACGACGAGTAACACACAGAAAGAAGGTAGTGAGGAGGAGATAGTGACAGAAGAAAAACAGGAAGATGAAGAAACAACATTAGAGGGAGAGCCCTCCTTAAATGAAACAAAACCAACAAATGATAACAAAGTCAGCCCAGAGAATGATGGACAAGGTAAAGGAACATATATTCCAGGACAAGGTGTTACAGTGAAATACGGTAAAATTGTAGAGATATTGGTGCCTCATTTATCTTCGTCAGAAGAGGACATTCAAAAGACGGCTCTTTTGTGGATCAATGCATTTATTGAAATAGCAAAGGATGTTGTTATTCAGTACACTCCAGAAATTATCAAAGCCGTACTACCTTCATTGGCACATCCTGTTCTGGCTATTCGGGCGATCGCACAAGAGACAAATCAACATTTGCAAAAGCTTGTTTTAGAAACACCGGTTCATTCACCTCCTGAACCGACTGTAAGTAAAAGCGACCCTTCTGGTGGCATTAAATCACAGCAGCAAAAGAAGACGGCAACAATGGTGCCCATGAACTCAGAACCTGACCCGTTTGACTATCAAGCAACTGTGGCCAATTTACGACTTCAGTTCCTAAATCAAAACGAGGAGACACGAGTGGCTAGTTTAGATTGGCTTTTGATGCTACATAAAAAGACACCCACCAAAATCCTTGTGTCTGATGACGGCACATTTCCTGCCTTATTAAAAACACTTTCTGATTCTTCAGAGGAAGTGGTTCGTCGTGATTTGCAACTTTTAGCGCAGATTTCTTCGTATTCAGATCACGAGTATTTCCGCAGCTTCATTGTATCGTTATTGTCTTTGTTCAGCACAGACAGACGACTTTTGGAAACGCGTGGTAGTTTGATTATTCGTCAACTATGTATGAGCTTGGACCCAGAGAGAATTTATTGTGTTATAGCAGACATTCTGGAGCAAGACGAAGATTTGGAATTTGCGAGCGTAATGGTGCAGAATTTAAATATCATTCTCATTACAGCTACAGAGCTGTTAGATTTAAGAACAAAATTGCGAAACCTCGAGTTGAAAGACAACCAACGTTTGTTTAATATACTATATAAATCGTGGTGCCATAATGCTGTATCGGCGTTCTCATTGTGTTTGCTGTCACAAGTGTACGAACATGCCGCCAATATGCTTCAGATATTGTAAGTTTTTATAATGTATGAAAGACATTGTGTTGATTAAATTATTGATAGCGCCGAATTAGAAATAACGGTGAATATGTTGATCCAAGTAGATAAGCTCGTGCAACTATTAGAATCACCAGTATTTACATGTAAGTGTGTGTATAATTTTGAAGCCTTCTTGAGTAATTGATTTTGTATAATGCAGATTTACGTCTTCAATTACTTGAACCTGACAAATACCCATACTTATTCAAGTGTCTATATGGCATACTGATGCTATTACCACAATCATCTGCATTTTCAACTTTGCGTAGTCGACTCAACAGTGTATCATCCCTTGGATTCCTCCATGTGCTACCTAAAAGGTAAGTTATAGATACGTCTTACATGCCTAAAAGTTTACTGAGCAATCAATATTTTACATAGTCCTGTTACAGCAACAACATCTACTGACCGAAAGCAACTAAACAAGGCAAAAATAGAAGAAACGAGCACGATAAAATACCAAGAACTTTTAGCCCATTTTAAATCAGTTCAATCCAAGCATGAAAAACAAAGAAAAATAGGTACGTCTTACTAATTCAAAAATTGTAAAACTAATTTCTTTTTCATGTAGCTTTACAAAGCGCGACACGCCCAGCTTTTGTGCAAACACTATCAGGAAGTGCAAGATCTCGGAGATCTGGTAGATTTGGATACGGTGAAGCATCTCAAAACTCAAGTCCACAAATGACGGAAAATAAGGAGCTAAACAATACCAGCGGCAAATTAGTGGGATCAGGAGGTATTCGAAGTGGTATGGCTAGCCTTGGGTTGACACCTTCTGGCTCCATAAATGACAACGCGAACTTGTCGAGTACTAATCATAGCACAGCAAGCAGTAATGCTAGGATGATGGCAGCAGGAAGAAGAAGTCGAAGATTATAGTATTACCATTTATTGAAGGAGGTAGTGCTTAAAAAAAGTTCCAGTAAAAAATATTTTTTTTTGTATGATTACCGTTTCTTTATTATGTTAATGTATGTAAAAGGACATTGAGTGTAATTGTAGTAAGAAAAGAATAGTATGGGCATAAGGGCATTTCTCTCTTTAAAAGTTAAATTATTTAACAGCATGTGCAACATGTAATGATATTGGCATTTATCATAGAGCTTATATTATTATATCGCATTAATATATATAAATGTAGTTTATTTACAAAAAAAAAGTTTTATGTGCATCTAGCCAGAAGTAAAAATGCTTAAGAGTAAAAACATAAATGAGCCTAAAAACCTAAAAATGCCCAATCCACAATTGACCCAAAGCATAAACGATAAGTACGTTGTACCAACAGAATCATGAAAAATAGATTCATAGTCTGCTGTTGTTATAAATACCACTAAAATAGCATTACAAGCAATCCACAGCAATACGAGATGTGTTCTGAAGGAGCGATAGTAATCGTCTTTTGTTAAATTGATAGGACCCTAAAAAACAAACGCTTTCAGTACTTTGTGCTTTACAATGAGCATGTCTTATTTTACTTCATGGTGCGTTGGCTTTTCACCTATAGAACTTAGCGCTTCTTCATATTTTGTATTGATGTCTTCGACAGGAACCTCCACTTCCACAGTTTTAACTCCTTTATCTTTCTCCGCAACTTTGACGACACCTAGATCTTTAGAAATAGAATTATCACCTTTTGTTCCCCAGCTATAGAATTGTATTAGTCAAAGCTGTCTATCATTGTTAAATGAATAGTAGTTACCTGACATCATGTGTATTACAGAAAGCATAGATATTTAAGATATTAACATAGCCAGGCATGAGCAATAAATAGGGTAAGAAGCTTGTAAACATGTGGAAAGGTTGTCGATGTAAGCAACTGGAGAAAAAATAAACACCGTAAGTCGAACTTAATGAGATGACAATGTTCCTTAGACCAGAATCGCTCATGGCAATTTGAAAATTTGTTGTGGTATCATATGTCCAATTGTATCTTGCGGCAGCAAGTTGAATTCCCTTATATACCAGCCAAGAGCAACAAAATAACATATAGCACATGATAATTGCAAATCCTATAAGGCAAGCCATAAACAAAACTTTCGAACTAAGACAACATTATAAGTGAAACTAGATTTACAAAGAAATATATGCTTTTACCCTTGTGGTCTATTTCCCATTGAACAAATAAAGATGACAAATAAAAGGAAAGCATATGCGTATTTACAGACGTTAAAGATTCTATCGCCCCAACCATTGCCAAAAGGATCAACATCTACGGCACCTAAGCTTTTTGTTATAAAATAAAATGCAATAAAGAAATTCCCCTACATTTTGTGAGTACATTGTATATCACAGTATTCATTATGAAGAGAACTTACAACGGCAAACCAGCTGAAAATAAGACTGATAATATTGTAAATACATTCTATTGTTAACAGAACAGTTCGACTGAAGCCATGCCCACTTTTCCATATTTTTGGAAAATGAATCAAACCATAAACACCTGCAAAAAACGAGCCGTTGAGCCATCTTCTTCTTTGCGAAATGAATTCGGGCAGTTGACTTGGTACATCTGTTTCAGCAAAAGCACTTGCCACATACTGCAGTAGCCAGCGCTCATTTTTCTTGGCTACAAGCTCAAAGCATAAAATTCTGTCTTCCGCTAAATACATATTGGCTTCAAAAAGACCTGTTTTTCTTGATTTTTCATCTTTTACTACGCTTCCATGTAGGTCCTCACCTAAGAAGTATTTTTCGAGTGGCCCATGTCCGTTGATATCCTTTTGCAATGCAGCATAACGGTAAGCTGAAAATGCACCGGGCAATACGCTTATGTAGCCAAAGACGCTCTCTAGAGGTTTGTCGAGAATATTCGACATCTTGTATTCAAAGTTTTGTGCGGCGACAAGTGGGTTTAATAGCTGAACGCATGCTGTACCAAGCATTGCACGGATCTCGCCACAAGCTCCTCCCACTAGTGGATTTCTATCAAACACCTTCCATAATTGATATATACTACTGTTGCCAGGCCTTGTACCCACGTCTAAAAGAACACACACATTAGGTTGGATAATTGGGCCAAAAGCGTTGAAAAACCAGCGATGCGAGTTGATTTTCTTTGCGTTTTTTTCTTTCAAACAAAACATAAGCTGGACTGGTACAATGCCCTGAAATGAACTACTTTAAGTTTTTTTTTTTTTTGTGTCAAAATCAATAAAAAAAGTACCTTGTCTGAGCCTTTGATATACATGTTTGAATCTACGGAAATTTGCGCAGTGTACTAATACAAATACAATGGTTAAACCAGCAAAGAGTGTGTGTACATGTGTGTATTTTACCTCATAAACATGAGCTTTGACTGGTTTGTTATCAACTATGCTTTTTGCTAAACCATCTTGATAGACACCCATAGTAGCAAGAACATCAAGTACTTTCTTATTTACAACTTTTCTACCATCTGAGACGATACAAACAACGACCTTTTTCCAACCGTCTGGTCCCCACATTGCGCTATTCTTAACATTACATAAATGTGCAATGTTTTTCATGACACCATGCATAGTGCGGGTGAATAAAACTTCATCTTCCTAAATAAGTGATGTTAATATTGCTTGAATAAAGCCAAACAATCCTTTTTTTTTTTACATTATACATGGTCATAACGATGAATATTTCGGTTTCGCGATTATAAATCTTCGGTCGCAGTGTGTAGTTTTGTGTTTTAAAATCATCAGGTTCGCAAGTGACAGCAGTATATCTAATATGAGAAAATTCTTGCTGATCAGTAAAGTTCAATACGCCTAGTAATTTATCTGGTATGGGACTGTCAATCACCAAGTTGTTGTTGGTGAGCTTTAGTCTGCGTGTTACTTTTCGTTTTAATAGGCCGCCAAAAAAACCTTTGTCCTCAGTAGCCTTTGCAAGCGTCTCGTCGCTGTCAAAATTAGATCTTTCGGTGGAATAAGAGGCAGCTCTCTTTCTTGATCGAAGCGAAGATAAAGTCTGTTGATTTTTGGAATATGTTGGTTCTAAAGGGTTTTTGTCCTCTTCTTCGTCTTCCTCTTTGGTTTTACTGCCAAAGAGCCAGTTTGAAAACCAACCACCACCGTTATTATCATTAATCGCCATTTTTGTTTTTATTGATAAAGAAAAGAAAAAGGAGAAAAAGAAAACAGATGTTTATATTTATACTTTAAAACAGACAACAGAAACATTGAAATATTAGCTCGTTTTTTTAAAGTAGTTGTCCCAAAAACAATAAAGAATAATAATCGCCTTTTTTGGACGTCTTGTAAATACAGATATTTTTTACCAAATTGGCGCATTTGCGTTTTGTTCTGCGCATAGCTATGAATGTACAGGCTTTGTTTATAAACAGCTTCATTTATTTATGTACTCTTCCACAAATACAATCGCTGCCGTACAGATATAATTAAGCTTTTTGAAATAAGATTATGGAATGTTACTCATTTTCTTGATAAAGAAATCATAGGCCATTTTTGGAAATAAGCAAACATGTCGTAGTATTTCATGAAAGCCTCTTTTGATCAAATATCGTAGCACCTTTGAGCTCCTCGTAATTTCCAAAAGACGGTCGTGCCCTCAGTAATTAGGGATAAGTATGCTACTGCTAACTAGAGGTAGACAATAATAAGGCTGGGAAGTAGTAAAAGCAAATCGAAAAAGTTGCCCTGAATGACTCTTTTGTTGTGCAACGAAATAGCATGCTCCAGATCACACTCGTTATGACCAAGACAGCTATAAACAAGTACAGTGCATTTTTTTAATAAATTGCTTTTTTTATGGTACAAATTAGTTTTACGGTATCTCTATATTACATGGTTCTCGAGAACTAATTATAACTTCTCTGTCAGTCCCATGTAATTCTTTACTAGTCTATTTAAAAGCATAGGCACAAATGTAACTATAATAGTTAACAGCAGTAGTATTGAAGATATCGCTTGAAACACAAAAAGTAGTCTATTTTTACAAGATGTCTTTAGATACTGCGAACAAAGAGACCATTCTATTGATAGAACTTACAAAAACAGAATGAATTTTATAATATTTGACAAGGTACTAGGGGTTGTGGTGGTCTAGTGATTGAAAGTTAACATTGGTGTAAATGATGACATGTCAAAAGCCTTACAGCATCAGAACTATTTTTCGGGTCATAAATTGCCTTTGAGGAATTTGTTAAATAACGAAGTAATGTCCAGCTGAGCACAACTCCTGCAATAAGTGCGCTCCATTGTGGTAATGACAATTCCAAAGTCATATTCAGATAAACAAGAGTTAAAGAAAAATATAAATATTCAGCACTTTTTAACAAAATTTTCTGGGCTGTCTTTCAAAGCTCGCAGCGATAGAGGTGCCTGCAAGTTAATGTGAGGAGTTTCTGTCTTGAATATTCATAGCAAACAAAATGAGAACTTCCCCCCTTTTTTTAATAGACATCCTCCTATTCTTATTTTAGATATTATATATATATATCTTAGCTATAGTACTATTTATTATTTATTATGTAACTGGTACTGTATATCTTCACCCAATAAAATTACACATGAACACCAATATGATTACCTACAGCAACCTATGTTTATTTTGTATAGAAGTCAGTAGAGTCATTTTGAGCTGTACATGTAAGCATTACCAAGGTTTCCAATGACTCTTTCGCGTTTTCTTGTAAATCTTTATCAAACTCAATGGTATTCTTTTCGAATAAAACAACGAGTGTGCTTCCACCAAAGGCAAAATAACCCAACTCATCAGTTCTAGCCAAGTAATCACCTACACCTGCTGACAATATAATAGAACCAACCATCATAGCACCTACACAAACAACAGCAACTTTACCAAACGCGTCTGTCTGAAAATGCACAACATCTCGCTTATTGTCTCCATACACATCCAATGTTGTTCGAATGGCCATAGGGTTCACGGTGTAGTATTGTCCTTTCACATGATGAATTTTTGTTATTAAGCCATCTACAGGTGAGTGGAACCGGTGGTAATCTTGAGGTGCAAGTCTAAAAATCGCCAAAGATCCACCTTCATAAACTTCAGCTTCTTCAGGGTCATCAAGCAGCTTAGCAATACTAAAATCAACACCCTTAATCCATATACTGGTAGCTTGACTGATTGTTGGGAAAGCCATCATTCGACAATCCGCAGGGCTAACAAGCACATTTTTATTGTCAGGGGAATCGCATGGGCGGGAACCTGGTTTGAGTTTTCTATAGAAGAATTCATTGAATGTCTTGAAGTTTTCGATAGGCTCAAGAACCTGGCTCATATCTAGTCGATGGAACTTGATAAATGGACGTATTTCTCTTACTGACAAAGGATCATCAAATCGTCGGCCTTGCTTTACTGTCATGTTGGCTAGAATACGTTTGGCTATACAGTATGTATTAGAAAACTCTTGTTGATGATTCAATTTGGTCTCCTTACCTGTTTTGGATTGAATACGTGACTTCATGCCTTTATAAACAAGTCTCATACCAAGGCGAATATAGACACTCATACGTTCATCAATTAATTGGCCAGTAGCGCGATCTTGGACAATAATGTTTGCGTTATTCTATACAGAAGATTTTTAGAGTTTATGGGATTAAAGCTCTCATGTCTCTTTTACCTTTCCAATGGAATATTTGCCATATCCGACCTTGCTCACAAGCTTAACAAACCATCTATGTATAATATAAGCGACAATGTTATTCAACAAAAAATATAAACCTACTTTCTTTGTGCTTGAGCTTCTGAGCCATAATTGCTCATTAAAAAGCGATCTACCGTTGTCCAGTCGTTTGCGGCACAAGTAGCAACATGTGTAATGATATCCAACTGTCCACGTTTATAAAGGTTTGGCTTATGACATACAGGGCACTCAGTAAGTCTTATTACTTTCTCTTCTCCAGGCTTACTATCCAACTCCTCATCCCCATTCTCTAATTGAAGTGCATTCAATGTGCCTTCCACATACTGTACACCCTCTGCGTCATCAAAGGCCTCCAAATCATCATCGTCTTCAAGAGAATCTGGTGTCGAACCTGTACCCATATGGCTAAAGTCATATTCTATCTCTTCATCATCATCTTCTGGTGTCGTGCTTGAAATATACTCGTCATCATTTAAATCTGAAAAATTGCTGTCGTATGATGAAGGCCCTTCTTCAGAGTCGTATTCCTCCTCAACCAAAGAATCTCCACCTTCTTGGCTATTGCTGGTTTCATCTGTTTCGACCAAAAACGCTTCTAGACTCTTGACAAGTTCATCCATTGTCAAGTCCTCTTCTGGTTGCTTGCCATGATCTTTCCAAAACCGGTCCAAAGTGGATTCTGATAAAGTAGAGCCTAGTGTTTCGAGCATGGTTTGGACTTCTAACTGGCTCATCGTATTTGAATTATCTGCATCACACGCCTTTGCCAAAGCAACCCAAAACATCTTTCTAATATCCACATAAGGTACAAATTTCGCTTTGAATGTCAGTGTAGGGTGCAATGTTTCCCATTTCTCGGGCTTCTTAAGGTTCAAAGGCAGCGTATATTGTCCCATGCTTTGTTCAATCATGCTGCTCGGATCAGTTGTTGTCTTGATCGCAGGATGGTGTTGATTGATAATGTCTTCTATGGATATTTCTTGTGAAGCCACAAAATCGTTGTTGGAGAACTTGTCTTTGTCATAAATAGCAAACTTGAGCTTGTAGTTGCTTTCAGTAGAACGCACGTGGAAAAACAGTTTCTCGTTCCATGTAGGGTTTAGGTTGTGTCGAATAGCTCGTGTACGAAATGTGGAGACACCATAACTGACAATCACAAACGGGTCCATGTCAAATCCTGTACGTGTTACGTTCTTCATGGGCGGAAGGTCTTTTGCACTCTCAATTTCAAGAAACATAATGCCCATCACGTCCGAGTAGAATTTGGCGTAATGTTTTGCTGAAGCGTTTGACTGGTGGCGTCGTCGGCGGAATAATCGCTTCCTTTCTTTTGTAGTTGTCTTGATGGGCTCGTCTTTGGTTAGTTTTGTACTGCGTTGGTTCAAAGAGGATGCACTTGGACTTGTTCGAATGGATGAAGTGGAGCTAGTAGCAGTGGGTAATAATGATTCTTCATGGACGTCACTTTCATCGCCAAAATCATAGGGTTCACGGTAGAATTTTTCAAAGATGGATTTCGCGTCACCAACAAATTCAAGCTGAACAAGGATTTCACCTGGACTCTTGTCTTTAGTAGCTGTAAGCGATCTGGTCTTTTTTTTGTTATTTTCTAAGGATAAAGGAAACCATGTAGCCTCGGATTGAAGAGCATATGGAAGACGATCAAGTGACCAAGTTGCTTGTCCTAGGAAGATCGATGAGAACTTATCTTTGCTGTAGACGGTAATTGATAATCCGTGTCGCACTAACGCTCTTTGTCGTTTCTTGTACGGCATTATGTCATTTGGCAAATCAAATTCAAAAGAGCATTGCCATTCTGGGTCTGAAGATTTTTTTATTGTGTCTGTTCTTTGTCTAATGCCGCCTAAACGGACTGTAGCATAAGCGCTCGGGATGTTAGTCTAAAATATAACGTAAATATGTTTATATGAAATAATTGTTGAATTCGTGTGCTACCTCGTCGTCTCTGCTCAAATTACGTGCTTGGAGGAGATTAACTTTAAGGATGCATTCAATATCGTTTTGATTTGTGGCAGCTCGCTTCTTTCGGAAAGAAGGGAAAATATGACGGTGTGGTTTCTCCACGACTTCAATGTCACTGTTCTTTTTTTCAATTGATTCCATAATTTTAGGCAAAAAAAGTAGACAGACAATTCAGTTTATCAAAGAAAAGAAAAAAGAAGTAAAATTTCCTGCAACTCACTTTTAATTTTTATTTTTCCTATTTATGGAGAAGGGGTGGAATAGGTATACACAAGAGTGAAACATGACATAACCATGATAAGTTAAACTTGATTAGCTGCAAAATCGCCTTCAATCCCAGGTTCTAAAATAGCAGCGTGGCCCAAAATGATCAATGCACTTGCTCCTGTTTTAAAAAATTGGCGCGGAAAAAAAAAAAAAAAAAAACTTTAGCTTTCTTTTTTCTTAAAAGCATAACAATCTATTCACCTATAATCCAAAGCAATGTACCAGTAGCTCCAGAGAACAACAGCAAGAAAAACGAACTGAATGAATAAGCTGCATAAAGCTTAGACGTAGAGCATTGAATACCAACAATTTGAATAGGTTCTTCTTGATTAGATATGAAATAAAATCCAGCAAATATAAAACAAATGGTAAAAAGCAAAAACCAATTTGTTAAACTGTGTTTTACGTCCAAAGAGTTACATTGACAAGAAGAACAGTTTTTGATTTGAAACTTACATTGAATATATAACCAAACTGAGCATAATAACGAAATAATTGGACGAGAAATATTGTAAATTATAACTACAACGCACAGTCAGAGCGAGTTTATATTTTCAGTTATACTATACTTACTTCCATCTTTGAGCAATCACCTGGAATGAAGAAGTCATATTGATCCTGTTTCTATCAAAGAATTCACTTAATGGTCTAAGATTAGCTAGTTTCTCCTGCTTTAGTTTATAAAACTTGGACAGGTAGCTGCTTTCATCGACTTCTTCATCAGAGCTACTTATATCTAGTGTTTCTAATGAAAGAGGTGGTATTGCTGTTGTGTTCTTATTCATAATAGTGGCGTTTTTCAGTGCAGATTTAATAATTGGTATAATAAGTGCATCATTATTATTGCTATTAGACACTATAACACTGTCACTGGTTGTTTCTGTAGCAGTCATCATCTTCCTTTCAGTAATACTTTTGAATTGAAGAGAGAAAAAAAAAAGGTTTATTAAGGTTTTGTTTATTATTTATATGAAAAAAAAAAAAAATATCAGGAGAATGCAAATATATACGATTTCTTTGAAACGTATAACGATATGGCCATTTCTTTTTTGTCCTTTTCTTTAACATACATGTATATATGAGAAAGATTACTTTACTATTAGTTATTAGTGTAGTAGTTATATCTATCGTTTACGCCATTTCAATAGATAAAGTAGTACCGCTTATACCAAATGACGAACGAAGCTTGTATTGCTCCACTCAAGAAGTATGTAATGTAGCTGTACTAATAACGCATCTTGTATTTACTCGATGGTGCTATAGCTGAACCATTGGAATGCAATTATATTCAATCGATTTCAAGTCAACAAGAACAAGAACCTCAAGATAAATAAAGGTATTGACGGGGCATTGATGGTTGGCCCGAATTCATTCATTCACAACTATAAAATCAACCGTATAAAGGAAACAATTCAATGTGGCTCTTCCTTTGATGAATTCGTACCAATGAAAGCATTTGGTTTATACGCTCATGCTTCTAGTTATCTTGATCGAGTTGACGTCAAAGGCGCAATTATTTATCCACATCGGCAGCAGATCAACAGTCAAATAACAAGTGACACTGCCAATTTTAATAACTGCAAAATTGAAACCGAGAAAGTTGAAGAAATGGACTTGATCAGTGCGTATGAACCACTTGCTAGAGGTGTATCAACTCAATTTACAAAACAAAAAGCGACACTCATTTTACTAAAAAATGGCTCAATATTGCCTACAGGAATAACCCATTCAGAGTTTCATTTTATCGGGTTTGCCCCTACTTTATGCTTAGGTCAAGACAAATCATGCGAATCTATAAAAAACAACAAGTCTAATGCATCAAATCCTTTATTTGTGTTCTCTGAGAGCAATACCGAAGTGACTATCGATTGGCCCACAGATAAACCCATAGTATTTAACGTAAGTGCGTGCACATAAAAACATATCAGTATTATGAATTCAACCTATTATACAAAGATACCTGTTGTTGAAAATACAGTCCTACGGATCAATGCTAAACATGACCCAATGAGAAATTTACCCGCATGTCAAACGATATGGAATTTCTATACGGTAGACAGACAAGAGAGGGTTTTGACTAATCTTAATAGCAAAAACCATGGCTTCACTATTGAGAGAACAACAAGTTATAGATTGAGAGGTGTTTTTTTAGCTATAGACGGTATAATACGTATATCATATTGTTTTAGAGAATGCTTATGTGCGCCTAACTAATAGGCACTATTCGAGACGGACCTGAAGGTGGGTTTGAAGGGCAATTAGTCGCTCATAACTATGAATGGTTGAACAATACAAAAAGCCACGGTGTCTCCATTTATGGGTTCAATACAACACTATGTAAAAATGCTTGCTGGCCACGAAAAATCACAACATCACTTTCCTGATGAATTATTTAGCCCTTCCATGTGATAATGCGCAATCTTATCTTTTCTTTTTATTGATTGATATATAATATAAAAATGATAACACTGGGTTTTAATACTCTGTTTATTAAAGAGTGGGTTCTAGTACAACTTCAGCCAGCATTCCTTTTATATTTTCAAGATCATCAGCCAAAACTTCCTCAGCTTTACCTAAATCATCAGAGGATACCTAAGTAGAGTTTAAAGTTAGTTTCAAATACATATCACAGGCGTAATTGACTTACGAGCACGTTTGCACTTTTGAAAGTACTGAGGTATAATAAATTAATATGTGCTTCTGTGATTAAAGGGTGAGAAATAGACCAAACGATACCGCACCTTTCTAAATTAGAGCCAGCTAAATTGACTTGTATCACTCGATAAGTTTGATGGTATTCTTCATCTTGAAATATAGCATCTTGTTCAAATAAATCGATAATGTGCTGGTTTGCAATTAACGATACATCTTCACTGGATGCGGTATAAGAAAAGAATCGTTTTTCTGGGGGTGGAGAAATAAGCTCAGGATAAGACAGGATTTTAAGGACCGTCATTGCCCATTCAGAACGATAATGAGGGTTTAAACCCACGCATTGAAGTTCGTCGGATAAAACAGACTTTTCAAAATCTTCTCGAAGCGCAGAAGCACCCTCTGTCTCGATTGTACTGTCTTGGGAAGAAGAAAAAGGGGGTGGTGGAGGAGGAGAACCACCTAAATATTGATCAATTGAATCCATATCAAATTCAAATTCATGTTGTTGTAATAACTGCACAGCTTGTTTTAAGCGTCTCTCTTTAATCTAAGTAAAGTATGAGATCGGTCCTTTTACTCTATCTTATTATTATTTACCAATACAAAATCAGTTTGATAAGTTGACATGTAAAAGATTGAGAATTTGCCCTGAGCCAGTGGACCCGAAATTCTTGTTGTGACTTTTTATCATATTGTGTGATTAATGAGCGATTACAAGTCTAATTTTTTTTTTTTTTTCTTACCCTCGCCACCCTCATCATCTACTTGTAAAACTCGATAAACACCACTTGAGGTTCTCATATCATGACATTGAGACATCTGTAAAATAGGTACAAATTCATTATCAATGATTTCTTTGCTTCCTACAATGGATATTTCATATGCATTTTCCGTAAAAGAAAAGAAATAATGTGGACTGGTATAAATCAAAAATAGTGAATAAACACAATATACATAATAAGCACATATTTATTTACTCTTTGGTGTCTTCAAAGAAACATGCTTTTACAATAGCATGAGTAACATGTTGTAAATGAGACCTTGGAAAGTGAAGTAATTTCACTTTGGAAGGTAGAATGGTAATCATGTAAATGAACTAAAAAAAAAAAAAGAAGCTTTTGGTCCCTCTTTTCTGCTTTAAGAAAGAAAATGCACGTACCCACTAATCTTGTGCAACTTTTTTTTTTTGGTTTTTTGTCGGTTATTTAAAGCAGATCTGAATCATAGTGTGTACAAGAAGTCATGGGAGTCCCTCCTTTACACAAAGCCAGATGGAGAGGAGTGGTCACATTTTTACATACACATGTACAAGATTGATAAATAAGTCGCACGATATTATAGTGACATCCCATAGTATAACGACCATCTTATTGATCCTCTTTGCTACGAATATTGAGTATTTTCAAAGTCACATACTTTTTTTGTCGTCTCTTGTTATTTTTTTTTTTAAATAAAACAATAACATAGAATGTCGACTGTCAAGCAATACATAGAGGAATTAACAGAATTAGATGCACATGCTAAAATATCCAACGCTTCATTAGACATAATTCTCGAATGCATTCAAAAACCGATTACTTGGCTGTGCGAATCCTTTGACACACAGCAACAACAACTCGAGTTTTTATTCCACAAAGCTTGGAAACAACATGTATGGCATGTCTTTCATGACATGTTACCGAAATGGTCTTTCTCGTTTTCAAGCACACACAAAGACGCTCTTTTCAGTACATTAATATTGCCATCGTGTCCTGATCAAGTCAGAGTTCATATGGCGAGAACGAGTCTACCCGTACTAATCGAGTGCTTATCGAATTCAGACGATCTCGACTTTGGCACGCTAGAGATATACGCTCAATCACTTGAGCTGCTTTGTTTCTCATCTCATGTCGTGTCTTATTACGCTCTTTATATTCCTAAAATGGACGTGCGTTTCTTTTGTTCCTTAATTTGCTCTATACCCACACATTTAGCCAATGCATTTGGCATCCAAATACAAGAAACACGGTTTAATGTTCAGCATGAATGGTACTTGGAAAGGTACAACATTAACGCACTTCTCTTTCTTTGTTTATCTAAAAAAAAAGTTTAGAAATTTTTATGCAAGAATGAGTCAGAGTTTAGCAGAAAATCTGTCAAAAGAGTCTGTTTATTATACGCAGGAATTACTAGGGAAGATGATAAGACAAGGCCATGAAGGTAATTTTGTCTTTAACAAAGTGTTTGATTTAAGAATGACAGATTGCTTTAGATATTGTGATGAAGTCTATTTATCCTTCTGCTAGAAAATCACCTTTATTATGGCCTCAAGTATTTGAGCAGGTGGCTATCGTTGCTTCTCCCGACCAAGTCGTTCAATCTATGCTTTATTACGTAAGACAGCACCAGGAAAAGAGCATTACATCTATTGCCAAAGATATTGCATCGATTTTATTGAAAGGAAATGAAGACGTATTAAACACGTTTTTGAATATTGGTCTTTTGAAACTATCAAAATCAAGTTGGGCAGACGATGTTTTGACGCGTATTATTGTTTCCGCGGTTGTCTTGACAGAACCTATGCCAGATAATCAGGTGGCACCCAATGTTTATTCCATCTTGTTGAAATTCTCAAAAAAGGTGATACAGTATTGGTCAGATCCCGTATTTATTCAATATGCCAGTACTCGAGAACGCTTGTGTAAAAAGATAAAAAGAAAGAAACACATGTTTGTTTACTAATATGTTCATTAGATTTGACAATGAGTATATTAAGTTTGCTGGCGTATATAGAGGATGGGGATATCAAATCCGAAATTATGATAGAGACGTCGTTAATTAAAAGTGTATCTTGTTATTTTGATACAGGTGACGCGAGCATAGCACAATTAGGTGCACTCATTGCAGAATCTGTATCAAGTAGAGTGGATAAGGAAAAAGCATTGGATACTGGTTTATTATCCAATCACGATAAGATGGTGGAACTTAAACAATTAATATTCAACCGAGATGCGTTTAATGACGAAAAGGAAGAAGAGATGGATCTAGTCCTGTCTGAGTCTGAATCTGAAGAAGAACAAGAGGAACTACTAGATCCTGACGCAGAATTTGTTATTGAAGCTTCAGAAGAATCCGATCTTGAAGCTTATTATATGGAAGAAGAATCAGAAGACGAAGGCATGAAAAAAGAGTCAAGTACTAAAAAACAACACAAAAAACCAGTGTAAGACACGTTTATTTCATTTTGTTTTTTTTTTCTATCTGACTAAGGGGAGATAGATTTATACGAGATTTGATTGGTTGTTTGAAAGATCAAAATGACCCTTTCAAATTAGAACTGGGATTAAAAGAAGCCGAGAAAGTGATTCGCGGTAAAATTGGGGCAGGCACAGAACTGAGTAAATCTTTAACCTAGCATAAAAAGCGCAAAAAGATTTACCTTTATTGTATAGGCGAAATGGGCATTTTGCTTGCGAAATATATCGTTGGATTCCCAACGTCTTTTGAAATCGACGACGCTTCAGAATTACAACAAAATGCATTAACTGCACTTATAGTTGGGGTGCCAGAGACGGTAACTGGGTAAATACACGAAATTATTACTGGAAGAACCTTTTTTTGGATAAACTTTAAAATAGATTTATCATTGATCAATTGTATGACCGAAACACCTCTATTGGACAAAAACAACTGATATTAGGATCTATTTCATTAGCAGTGAAGGAGTTGGCTGGATGGTTATCGGATACTCCTGTATGTAATTCAATGGGTGGCGATTCAAATTTTAAAAAATTTTTTTTTTTTTTTCAAACTAAATACGGTATTTTAGATAGAAGAAGAGGGGCAAGTACAGGCCATAGATATGATTGGGCAATCTTTGTTTAAATCAAGAAGAATGGAGATTGCTAAAAGACAAAGGACTCAAAAGAACAAGTTATCTGGATTAACAGGAGACGTTTTCTTTTTTCCATTGTTAGTAGGTTGGTGGGAAGGTGCTCAAGGCCGCATAAAGTAAGACATTTTTTTTTACTTGAAAAGAAAATGGGGAAACTTTAATAATTATCATAGGTATTGGATTGGGAACAATACACTACTGACTGAAAGATTCATTATGACATTGAATATCATACTGTATAGCTCAAGTAAGATATACCTAAATTGATTATTTCAATAACTAACTTGTTTTGATTTGTGTAGCAAATACATTGGATAAGCGAAGAATAGTAAGAGAATATTTCGAGTTTTGTTTGTCAATGCGATACTTTAAGAATACGTCTATTGGAATTCAAAAGGCATTGTTACTTGGCATTGACACAATATTGAATATTTCCTATAAATACCAAGAGCAATTGCTATTGAATGATTATTTCAAAGAGTTGACTCATATCAAAGAATGGATAGAAGGTTAGAGAAGGCAATATAAAATTCAAAGAAACTAATGGTAAATAATTAGACACAATGGAAAAACAAACTGAAGCCTCAGTGCAAGAATTGATGATTCGAATTTTATTAAGATTATCACAAATGGCTAATAGTTTATGAGAATTAAAAATACGTAAAATTCACATGTATTATACAAGAAATTAAAATTGGGATTAGTCAATTTTTAAATATGATAGGTCAAACCGGCCAATCACGGAAAAGGTTATTGTTACTTAAATGGCACGCGTTATGCTGTAAACACGAATTAAAAGTCCATTAATAAATAGAAAAAATAAAAAAAAAAATTTTTTTTTCTCTTTTGTTCTCTCAGAACTATTCTTTAATGAACTTTGTTAAATAACTCGTTGACTCTTTTCTCTTTTTTTCTAATTTATAAAACTAATAACCACCCCTTTCTGTCTGTCTCTCTCTCTCTTAATATACAATGAATGAAACATTAAGTTTATCTCTTCAAGACTTAATTAATGCCCCTTTAAAAGCTGAATCTTTATTGGATTCTTTAACTTCTGATCAAATACAAGCTATTGAACAAACGCTTGGAAAAGTAAAAAAGAGAAGACTTAATAAGAAACCTACAACAACAGCTTCTCCACTTCATCATTTGAAACAACAACACTCAGCTCCGAATGAACCCACAACCGAAATTAAAGATGGAGTTGAATATGTTTCCTTTGTCTATTCTCACAATCGTACGCTTAAAAGATATTCTATTCGCACTGATCTTCAGCAAGTTGATATCTCTCTTATTGATGAAAAGTTCAAGAGTGAAAATTGCGTAAATATAGACATGCACGAACTAAAAAAGTGACACTGACACGTCTCTTATTTAATAGGTTTACCCCAGAGCCAACTTACCAAAAGAGGAATACAATGGAAATAGATGGGCTTATGAAACAGAGTGCAATGTGCTCGGCTGGCAACTAGCTTGGTTAAACAAGGAAGATATTGCAGGTAAAAGAGGCCTTATTCAAAGAGCAGTGGATTCGTATCGCAATCGCTATCCAAGTATGCGTTCCCGTCGTGTCGCTCGTCAGGAAAAATTATTAAATGGCACCTTACGTAAGCGTAAACACCGCTCAGAAGATCCTCCTTCCACCACATCATCCTCTTTATCAGCTGCAACTACAACTCATCATCCTAAAACTATTGCTATTGAAGATGGTCAAAACCAACGTTTACGTATCAAAATCAATGTTGAATCTGTCAACCTTGAGGAAATCAATATCGAATTTAGAAAGGCAAATTGTCCTTTTCCTCGTGTGATGAATATTCCTAAACCCGAGGTAAACAATCAACGTTGGTTAGAAGAAACGATGTGCAATGAGTTGGCATGGAAACTGGTAACTAGTAGGACAAAAAACAAGAAAAAAAAATAACTAACATATTTTGATACTTAGGCTTGGCTTAATCCTCGCCATTTAGCTGGTAAAAAGAACATGCTTCAGCGTGCACTTGATATTTATCGCTCTAAATTTATGCCCTCACTTCAACCTCGTAAAAATGCCAAGCGCGTTGCACCTATTCCTCCACCCACTTTAAACACATCTACGATGATGCCTCCAGTTCCTTTAACAGAAGATGCTTTATCTGCACAAAATGCACTTTATGAACAACAACAACAACAACAACAACATTCCCCTACTATGTCTAACTCAAGTGGTACCACGGAATCACTTGATTTTGCTGATTGCTTCTCGCTGGCCGACGAAGATCCTACTACTACTACTACTGAACCTTCAGTTGTAGCAGCGAATGCCGCCGCGGCTGCTGCTTTTTGTGATCTTTTATTGCAAGAAGCTACTTTATTACAAGACAACCACTCCACGACAACTGCAGAAAGTACAGTCGCTTCTCCTACTTTGGATGTCGATTTGTTTGACCAATTTATGAGAGATGACCCTTTCTCTTTGGACTTTTCTAAAATGTATAATAATAGCACATTTAATTCTCTTTTAGATCCCACTTTTTAAATAACCCATATCACAGTTTATATATTACATTCCTCCTCCCCCTTAAAAAGCCCAGCAAAAAAAAAAAAAAAAAAAAAAGTAATTTCTAATTCCTGTATTTTTATCATCCCCTTCTTCATCCTCTCTTCATATTTATTTGGGTTCAAACAATAAATAAAAAAACACCATGACTTTGTAGAATTAAAGGGCTTAATGCAAAACACGGCATGTGACTGCAACTTTCGCGAAAAGAATGAGGCGCGTATTGAAAATTTTTAAATTTTTCTTTTCCCCCCCTTTATTCAAACCATGGTACGTGCAAAGAAACAAGAAACCCCAGAGGAAGACAGACTTGTTTCCAAGTTTTTAAAAGAAGGTAAATGCAAACACTGAGCTAAATGACACGTGAAAATAAAATAAATACTTGAGTTTCTTTGTGTCTTCATTCATCATCTTGAAATGAACTCGATGAAAGTTTTTTTTTTTTCTAATCTCTAATTAACTCATTTCACTGATGTAGATGGTCCAGTCATGAAGTTTGAAATTAAAAATTGGAAGAGTGTTTCTGTTCCTGAATCCGTCCAAATTCAACCTTTACTTGTAAGACACCATTCTTTTATTTTATTTTATTTTTTTTTTTTTGATTACCATGCATGTTTCTTTTGTTTAATCGTCCTTTTTTTAGGCAACACTTCGAAATGTCAAACAGGTCATTGACGAGTATGTTGAAGAAGAATACGACAGCTACAAAATAGATCGTGCTGAAAAGTAAGAAGCAGCTCACTTGACTTTACTTCCCTTCTAAATTCCTTTCATAGTGAAAAAATTGAAACTGTTCGTAAAGACAATGTCTTTGGTGAAGAAGTTACGGAGTCCGAAATGAACATTATTCAGAAGCGTGTGGCTCTTCAACAGCGTCAGTTTAAAGAGTTTGAACGTAGGGAAAAGATACGTAAATCTAGAAAAATCAAAGGTGTCTATGATTATTTAACGGAAGAAGAAATTGAAGAAATGCTTGAAGACTGTAAAAATGATGAGGTAACACCATCCAAACCTTAGTTTTTGCATGAATTTTCTCTCTAAAATCCAAACTTGTAGGAAGAGGTCATTGTTCGTCTTACCCAGCCAGGTTATCTTTTAACTATTCGTAAAGCAATTGCTACAAAGCATGCACCAGAAGTAGAAACAAATCGTCATTTAATGAGTGAAGAACAACAAGCTGCATATAAACAACTTTTGAAGAAACGTTCAGAAACCTTGAAAAAAACAACCAACGATCAAGCTAAAAAGTAAAATGATGTGAATACTATCTATATAACGCATATTAACATGAACATAGACAATACCGTATGGGAGGTCGTTTAGGTCTTGATGAAGCTCTTAAGCAAGTACAAGAAAACCAAGTTGACCCTGAAAAAGCCTTTGAAGGCTGGTCTCAAGCCCGTATTCGCGCTTATCAAATGATTGATCAGAATCCAAACAGTTACTATTATCGTTTCAATGCACCTGGTGAAGTACAACGTAAAGGACAATGGGCTGCTGATGAACGCAAATTATTTTTCGAACGACTTGAAGAAGTGGGCGCCAATGGTCAATGGGGTATTTTCGCCATGAAGATTCCTGGACGTGTCGGCTACCAATGCTCCAATTTCTATCGTCTTTTAGTAGAAACCAACGAGATCCAAGATCCCAATTATGTACTTGATGAAAAAGGCAAAGCACATTATTTATTTGATAAAAAGACAGCAGATGGCAGTACAGAAAAGACCTTCCGTACGCATAGTAAGCATGGTACAGGTCGGGCCTCTGGTGTGCCTTCATCCTCATCGACAACAACACGTACTAGAAGATCAACAGCAACGACAGCATCTTCAACAGCAGACAAGAAGAAGAAAAAGAGAAAGGCGAGAAGTTGGAATAGTGATGATGACGATGAGGATGATTTTGAAGATTATAATGATAACTCAGGTACTTATACACAAAGTACACGATCAAGTAGAAGAACACGCAGCAGAATAGAAGCACCTGCTGTGAGTTATAATGAAGTAGAAGATACCAATGAAGATGATGAGATGGAAGAGAGTGAAGAAGAAAGTGATCCTACGAATCCTTTACCTGGATTTGTTGATCCTATTACATTAGAAGAAGTAGTCAAACCTGCTATTTCAACATATGGACACGTGATGGGGTAAATTGAGAAACAAAAAGATATGAGAATGAAGTAGCTGACTTGCCTTGATAGATACGATAGTTGGGTACGTTGTCTTACAAACTGGGAAGGCAAAAAGAACATTTGCCCATTAACCAAGAAACCTTTAACAAAGCGTGATTTGGGTAAGAGAAAAGCTTTCAGAGGAGGATTAAATTGGTTTTACTCATTGTTTTTTCTAGTCGTTTTGACTCATGACAATATTGAAGAATACAGAGATAAAATTATTAACTTGTAATAAAAGCCTTGTTTTACTACTTTATTAGACACAAGTAAATAACTTGTTTCTTTTTTTGTGATGAGTTTAATCTCTGTTAAATTATGCTACTATATTTGCTCAATCCCTTGAAACTTTTAGGGTGGTAGTAAACAATAACGCAGCTAAAGACTATTATAGGTAACGCTCGTGAAATAGTTTCATCAAGTAAGTCCCTCTTTTTATACATAAAAATCAACTGCGCGTGTAAATGCCCTGTAGCCCCTTGATATATAAGCCGTCCTTCTTTTAGATCTGGACAGCAAACGAATGTAAGAAGCAACTATCTTTAGTATGTTGCAGTTCCCAAGTGAGTCGCTTTTTTACATTTCTTCATCCTGGCAACGTAAAGTTAAAAAGCTTGCGGAGAAGGATGTTTCAACAACTTAAAACCATACTTTTTAATTAATTGATTATCAGGCAAAGCTAACAACAGCCTTGATCTACTTGTAAAGACCAAATGGCTACTTTTAGGGTATTGATAATGAAGTGATTCATTTCAGAACAGAGATTCAGCATTCATAGAAGAAATAATAACTCAAGACTTGGTCAAAAGAGAGTTGGAAGTCAATAAAGGTCAAAAATTAAAAGTGCTAGAGGTTCTCTTCACCCCACTGCCAAGCTATATTTATGCTTGGGCATGATATAGGCAAGTTATAAACTCCCCATTTGCACTTAAGGGTGAGGCTAATGCTATAAAATCAATGTCATAAATATAGGACGAGGCACTTGCATAGCATAGGGACAATAATGAACTTTATTGTAAAGCGAAGGCAGAAGACACGCAATGAAAATCGTAAATCTTTGAGCGTGACGATAGTAGTTTTGAAAGTGCACGTATGTTGTAAAAGCATCAATTATTGTATTACTTGGGCATTTACTGCACAATTTTGACATTTTGATTTCATAGTCTCCCGCGCTATTATTACGTGGACTTTATATCATTATTTTATAAAGTGTTGTATGAAGCTATATGATATGTTCATGCTTTATTCTATAGACAGCTAAAAAGATCGCTAGCAATGCATAAATTATTGCCATAGAATGCTTGTAATTCTTTTTGACTGATTAACAAAACGAACATAGAAATATTTTATTTTTTGTTGTGATGATAAAAAAAAAAAGGTGTTTAAAGGGAGGGGGAGTATATTAAAAGAGGTAATAGAATTAAAAATAATGCAATAACAGTATAATAATAATAATAATAATAATGTGTAAAAAAAAAGTATGTATGTATAGTGTCCTGTGGTCTGACGAGTTTAACCGCCTTTACCATGAATCGAGTAAACAAAGAAGAGAACCCAAGCGGCAATAAGAGCAGCAATGAAAAGACCGACAAAGACATAGCTGGCCTTCTTGGGAGCAGTTTCTGAGTAAGGATCTTTTCCTTGTGTAGTCAAACGAAGTTCATTATCATTGATTTCTTGCATACGAGCAGTACGCTTCTTGCGTCCGACTTCGAGCAAGTTGCCATAAAAGTAGAATTGATTCCACCAAAGTAAACTGATCAAGACAAAACCAATACCGGCCAAGATGATAAACACGAGCATGACATTAGTATAGGCTTGACCCTGTGTATTATCTTGCACGACACCTACAGCG
This sequence comes from Mucor indicus B7402, assembly GCA_000697295.1. Taxonomy (NCBI): domain Eukaryota; kingdom Fungi; phylum Mucoromycota; class Mucoromycetes; order Mucorales; family Mucoraceae; genus Mucor; species Mucor indicus. The sequence goes on along the minus strand of JNEK01001530.1, from coordinate 65,431 downwards.
ACATCCAAAATAGAAGTACCAATGTTATTGGAGCTCTTATAGATACCCAAACCAGTACCAATGTATTCAGAAGGCAACAACATACCAATGGAGGTGATCATGGAAATAGGGCCAAAAGCAAGAGAGATGGAGTAGAAGACCATACCAACAGTGGCATCAACATAGGTCCAGCCTAACAAGCCTGAACTGAGGATTAAGAAGATAGAAGAAATGAGGAAAATAACTACACGGAAACCAAAGTAATCCATGATAAAACCAAGCACGGGGGTAGCGACAATAGGGACAGCTTGAGAGGCACTGGCTTTGTAACCAGCTAAGGTATCTTCTGTACCAAAGTGCTTAATGATGAGATCGGTTGCGATAGTTTGGAAGGAGGACCAGACAGCAGCATAAATAAATTCAATGAGAATAATGTGCCAGAAAATAAGGGGGAATTTAAAGATGGAGCGCCACTTGAAGGTCTTTTTCTTTTTAAGCAACTCGCGTTCCTTTTCAGTCATAGTAACTTGGCCCTTGAGATGCTTTACAACGAGAGCATAAATCAAATTCATGATGATGGAGAAACCACAGAGGATAAAGGAGAGCCAGAATGACCATACCCAGTCGCCGGTGGATTTAGCTACTGAATTGGCAACAAGTGTACCCAAGAATGTGGAGAGACGACTGATGGAGAGTTGGAGACCAATAGCGATGGATAAGTGACGCGTACGGAACCATTTAGAGAGCAAGGATTCTTGCATAGTAACAATAAGACCACTACCAATACCAAAGACAACACGAGCAACAACCATCAAAGGATAAGATTCGTATTTAGCTGCAAGAGCAGTAAGGAGTGAACCTAAAATAATCATAAAGTTGATAGCCAGTGTACCCCAGACAGAACCAAAAATATCAATAAACACACCGCCAGCGATAGGAAAAATAGTATTGATAATGGAAACAGCAGCGGAAATAACACCATAACGAGTATTAGAGATGTGGAGGTTCTATTGACGAATTAGACGCTTTTATCGACAAATAAACTAAATATAGAACTTACAGAAGTGATTTGCTTCTTCATAGCACTCAAAGCACTTGCAGAGAAGTGAGAACCAACTATATTAGGATACGTTTAATTAAGCCATTATTCCCTCTATTATTGTTTTACTTACATGGAAACAAAAGGGCAGTTACAAGTGCAATAGCTTTGAACTTCCATGGTGCATTAGCAAGAGCTGTATCGCCACCATGAATTTGTAAATCGTTTTTGCTTTCGTCTTCGTCGACATATTTGTCTTGCATTGAAGTATCGTCAGCTAACACTTTTTCATTTTTCAATGAAGGCGCTTTGCTCATTTTGTGAGTACAAAAAAAAAAAGTGAAAGAAAAAGATTATCTGATTTTTATTTACCAGGTATATATAACAAAATCAGATGGGATTAAAGTTACACTATGGACGCTAAATGTGAGTCTGAATTCTCATTCAATGCTGTGGTTCAAATTTAAGTCTAAACACCACTTATAGCAGCAACATATTTATAGGTCATTATACTTTCACCCGTAAAAAAAAAAAGAAAGGTATTGTAACTCTTTAGATGAAAAAAAAAAAAAAGAAGTTAAATTAGAATCAGATAACAAAGAACTGCAAATGCAACAATTGATATTTCTTCTACTTTCTATTCGGTTTAAAGTTTGAATTAAGCATGCGAAACCGACTGAGAAGAACTTTTTTTTTTTAGTTTTTCCCTTAATTGTATTTCCAAAATAATAATCAGATCTGACAAATTTATAAATCGTTGGTAACGTCGTACTAAGCTGTTCCGACCTTAAATAAAATGCATATGCTTCAAAAAAAAAAAAAAAAAAAAAGATCTTATAACGATAAACGTGCAATATACAAACAATCTGATTACAGCCCTTACATTTTTCGGATTCTTCTTTTTTTTTTTTTTTTTTTTTTTTTTTTTTGTTAACTTTAATCTTTTTTATCATTTTAAACGTAAGCATGCTTTCATCTAGATCGTATGCTGTCTTTACGGTTACTCAATAACATTGATATAGTCTTTAATCTCATGAAAAAAGTATATTCGGAAAAGCGCAAATTCAATTGCAAAACTTTGGTTTAACTGAAAGGTGTCGTACATGAGTAACTCGGTTTAAGTGATGACTTTCGCTGAGTTATAGCTGATTATAGTATTTAGAAAACAACAATCGTATTATGATGACAGAATACCATATTACTATTTTTTCTTTCTCTAAAGAATGTCCATTTAACATTCATACATGTAAATGCGGCGATCGTTTGCAATATATTCATATAAATTTTCTATAATTGTAATGAATAGAAACGAAAGAAAAAGAATGACTACTCCGTCCTACACTACGGTCTCATGCTGTTAGATAAATTTTTTTTTTTTTTTTTTTTTTTTAAACCCAAAACTTTTTTGATGTTCTACAGGAGCAGTGCTATAATTATGAGATCAGTTTTCAACAATATATAGAGTCCTTTTCTGTCTACCCCTGTCAGAGCCTTCTTTTTCGTTTATACAATGGCCATGTTGATGTCGCTACAATATTCACCTTCATTAAGAGCTGTTATGACTGGCATTCATAAAGTTTCATTTTAGCGTTATCTCTGCTTTTATACTGTAGGAAGTGAGCTTAAAATCAACGACTAATATCATTTGAAGGCATATTTATATAAAAAATTGAGGCGGTGTTGTTTTCCTAACTTATCAGATTTTGCAAGTGTGCGTGAAGAGTACTGGGAGGTTAGTACCCGCAACCTTATTAAACAGGCCACTTAGAGCCTGTCATTACGGAAAAACGCCTAGAACACAAATCAATCCAAGCTGTATGATTTCACACAAATAGTCCTGTCAATACAGGATTAGACAAATCGAAAGTGATGGTGCTGCTCGAATGCAAATACAAAGGGTTTATAGCTGCCCTGAATAAAACAATATAGCTTAGAAGCAATACTATTGTTAATCGTATATCCAGTTCCATTGACTGAAAATCCTCCTTGAGCATATTTTTTTACATATTGACGTTGTGCAATATTAGACATAAAAGGCTGTTCATGTCGCAATTCAGGCGATGTTCAGGCGCCCCAGGATAAACACAATGCCAGAACAACAAGGAGTACTCTTATCAGATTGGTGCGTTCGCATTTGTTTTTATAAAAGAAAGATTTCGTTTTAGGTAACAGAATTGATGGAAAAGCAAAAAAAAAGCAACGCTAATGATTTATTTTGTGTACAACAAGATCAGCGATCAACAGCCCTGATTCTTGTCTTGAGTTTGACAAAAAAAAACATTTATTTATTACAAGTGTAAACAGTCTAGTTTTGTTGTTCTGTTTCAGCTTCTTCTTCGCCTTCTTCTTCATAGTCATCGTCTAAATTAGCATCAGAGGGAACGAGGTAGATACGAAGAATGGCTCTGTTGGGATCCTTCATCATGACATAAGTACCTTCAGGTAATTGTAAGCACATATCAACAACAGCCTTAACAATACCCCAACCATTATTCAAGGACAAATTCATTTGAGATGCAAAGTCACGAGGCTTATAGGCTTGAGCACCCAAGATAACGTGACGAGAGTTATCTTTGGGATTGTAACGAGAGACATAACCTAATTTGAGTTGTTCGGCATCAGCCAAAAGAGCTTGAACGGCCCAACGAGCCAACTTGGCAGCATTGTTTCTCATTTCAGTAGCAACAACAGCACCACGTTGAGAATCTAAACTCTTCTTCCAAGGAAGAGAACCGCCTGAACCTTGAGCAGTGGGGTCAATTTCGTTCAAAGCACGGACAGTCACGAAACTAGTACCGTTAGCAGTCTTAACAGCAGCATCGACTTCAGTACGAACAATCAATTGAATCTTGTCTTCGGTTTCTTCCTCTTCAGAAGAAGTAGCATTTGTTAAATCAAATTCTCTGTAACGATAACCGCAAGAAGCTAATTCCTTTTCAGTTTCAGATGTGGCAAAAGGATTAGGATGCTCAAACTTCAATTCCTTATCTTCAAGCACTTGGCGAGAGAAGTTTTGATTGATATATGTAGCTTCGTTACAAACAGCAGACCAGGAGTTGATGGTATCCTTGTCATTGTCAATAGGTGGTTCAGCAGAGTTTTCGTTCACAGTAACAAAGTCAAAGACACCATTGGGACGCTTGTCCAAAATCACCTTACCATCAGCTGTCTTCTTGACAATAATATCCCAAGGATAAACAGTACGAGTAGCACACATCAAAAGAGAGAGGACGGCATCTGTAGCGAAAACAGTAGCCTTGTTGTCTTTAATATATTGTTGAATAATAGGATCTTCAGAGGTGGTAGTGTCATATTTAATACGGTTAATTTGTTCAAGCAACTTTTCGTTCTTGGTGTTAACACGATCATAAGCCTTGTTGTAGTAATTGACAGAACCATAGCTTCCACTATAATAGTATGTCAAGTCAGTAACTCTTCCCTTCTTAGTCATTATCCTTATACTTTACATATCGGTTGCTTGAGGAATTTTGTAAGTCAATTTACTCAAACGGCTAAATTCAATTTCATCCAAAACCTTCCAATCAGCACCAATATTGATAGACGCGTTGCGAACACGTTGAGGCTTGTTGTAACCTTGGTCGTATCTACGCTTGGTGTTTTGAGTTTGGTAACGCTGTTGCTTGGGCTGGGCACGGGTGTTACGAGTGTTGGTAGTAACAGTCTTGGAAGCTTGTTTCTTAGTAGCAGATGATCTGTTATCGACAACTGAGAAAGAAGATGATTCATCTTCGTTGTGGAAGTAGGCGAATGCAGAAGCAAAACCGGCACCATATGTTTGATGTTGATCTGCAACAGATTGTTAATAAATATCAAAAACCTGAATTTTAAATGTACCTTTGCCGAAACGGTTAAAGTTGGCTCTTTGACGGCTGGTAGTTTCTCTGTTATCTTGCTTTTGACCTTCAGGATTAGTCCAATCAGCAACACGACCTAATTTGTCAGATTTACTGAATGGAGCATAAGGAATGTCACGGAATTGTTCGGGGACTACATCATTAGCGGGTCCCCAGCCACCTTCGAAATCGTTAATGGCAGGAAGGTAAAAATGAGGTTTGTTAGAATCGGTCATCTTTGCAATCTAACAGAAAAAAAATAAAAAAAAAAAAGAAGAGTTAGCTGCTGAATTCCTTATTTTGGTCATGGAAAATCTACCTTGATTTGTGGTGCAATAAGAAACAATAGAATTGATTCACTTTAAAAATAAGAAAAAAAATTTTTATTGAACAATTGGTGTGACCGCATTATTTTACAAAAAGTTGAAGTCGTCTCCCTTACATAATACTATCAAAGCTCAATGATTCACTTTAGAAGTTATGTTGACCTGGGTAAGCGTTCTTACTATTTCAAAGTTTCTATGCAATAACAGTAGAGGTCGTTAGTGTAAAATGAATATCAAGAAATAAAAGAAAGAGACCTAAGAGCAAGTTGTTAAGGTGGTGGATTATGCATTACAATACCCAAAAATCAGTGGGTATATTAAGAAGACAATGTATAATAATTTTTGAATATTACATAATTATAATGAAGCTAGACGCGTACAACAAAATTCCATCGTTAAGAGTAGTTAATAGTGCTATTTTAGTGCTTGAATGCTATTGCATAGAAGACCTGTGATGTAGTAGCGTTCGAATCATGACTTCAGTTAGCATGGCTTTTTGACTTTAGCAATAGAATTTCCTAGTTCAACTGTCTTCATACTCCCTGTGGACCGGATTGAGTATAGAGACTTGACTGGCTACCTCCTTTCTACCCAAATATTCCTTTTACTTGACTACATAATTCTTCTTGTCTCAATATGCACAACCGTCTTCAGATGCCAAAAGTCATCAAAGATCCCTTGTCTTCCCTTTTGAATCGCATACCAACAACATTTCTTACTAATAAAGTAAGAGGCTTTATTGATGCTTGGCTTACCCGTTGACCGTCTAGTATATGTACTATCCTACTTGAAATGGGCTACTTGGTCCACTATCAATTACCTGAAGCCTACAATTAACTAGGTGTCCCTTTCTTCAATCATCTCTTTCATATCAAACAAAAATTTTTTGGAAAATCACAGTAGTTATCATCTCTTTTGACATCCCTCTTCCAAGTCTCCCCTTTAATCCCAAAAGGGAGGTTTCTCCCTTCTACACCGCGATCTGACCAAAGCAATACGGGTCTCAAATGCTACGTGCTCATTGGTCATTTTATTACTTAAAATAATTGCCAATATTAACCCTATCTATCCATAATATATCAAAAACAAACTTAAGCTATGGACACATGCTCTGTGTGTGTTACATATTTATTTACTATCATTGTCCTTGTATCACTATTATTTGGTGAATATAGAATTTAAATATATACATATAATAGCTAACTTTATGGAGAGAAATATGTGGATTCTAGAGTTATAATTTTAAAAGGGCTCCTTCAGGAACTGTATTCGAAACTTGTAGCAAAAATTAGTGAAACTGTGTAATACACTAACAAAGCTTAGCTTTTCGTTGTAATTGTTTTCACGGGTGAACTGTAAGTCAATCGGTAAAAGGTGGCAACTGTGCATAATAATATTTCTTTTCTTTAATATGTATATATACCGCAGGCAATTGAGATATGCTGGGTGGAATTTGCTCAATGTTGGTCTTTAAGCTTTCGTGTAAATCAACATAGATTGTACAGCTTTAAGGTAGGACAGGAAGATTGATATCTTGGAGGTTTGATATGTACATACATTAATGATCACAAACACATACCTTTTGTACAACTTGTAACATATTTATTAACCTAATGTTAAAAAGCCTACTCCCAGCCTCTTTCATCCCCTTATCTATAATTAACAGCAGCGTTTTCTTTGTTCCATTCCGGTTAGCCGCTTTTCCATGAATGACAATAATATACCGGGAATACTCCTTATAGTAAATAGTGCTATTTACAGTGGGTACTATGGATTTTTAGTATTACCTAAGCTTTTCTTGCAAGACAGCATCGTTTAAGATGATCGATTCACATGAGTAATGTCATATATCACATATTTGAGGTACTAACAGAGGTAGTATTTTATTTAGGGATATAATATGTTGCTTTCCTTGTCGTCACTGAACGGTATAGTAATAAAATTTCATCTGGCCACAAGTAACAGCATCTTAACGTGCTTCTAAGATTGTCAAGTTTCATCACATTTCTTGGTAAATAAAAGGGATCAACATATTGTGAAACCATGACAACATTGAAGTGGAAGATTTGTGACAAATATACTCTTTAGTTATCTTTCCAATCTATATAAATCATGCTGTTGATATTCACCTAAAATACATCATATTTTTTTTTGATTGCTTCTGTATAAAGAGATTGTAGAGTCTTGTATTCCATGGTACATAAGTTAAAATTTTACATAACTCAATGTTAAACCTCTTCTTCGTTTTGATCCAAAGCCACTGTGAATTCAGTGACCGTACTAATGTTTCTTATGTCGTTCATGGTTGAAGGTTGTAAATCACTGATTCAACTGCGCGTCGTGGACACCTTGAGTCGCTAACTTATTTGCAGCGTAACATGATAAGACATGTTGTCCTATTTAAACACAGTACGCGTTTTACTAGGTGAACCAAGACATATAGTTGATGTTGCTTCAATCAACATTCTAGTAAAGAGACTAGCAGCTAACAGAATTCTGACATGTGATTGAAATATTATACCTGAATTTAACCATTGTCAAGCAGGTTACAGATATAGTTAAATATATTATGACAGGAAAGTACTAGAGGAATATGCCTAAGCGCTCACCTGTCTTTTATGTAATTTCGTTCTAACTTTGACAGACAAACTCGATCTTCTTTGCCATTTTTGAGTGTGAGTGAATAAGATTCTATAGCAATCTTAGACTATTACATAATACGATATTTGATTGCATAAAACGCTTCTTTCTAAGTTGAGCTAATTTATACAAAATAAGAATACCAACAATCCACTTGATTGGTAATGAGTGTTTAGCAAGCATTACACAGTGTTGTTTAATCCAATAGAAAACAATGGACCTAGACATGTGCATAAACAAGTCGCCATGAATGGACGATCCTCGACGTCCCTTTTTGTGTTGCTATTTTTAGTCCGTCTTCATAGCAGCACAGACACACACGCGAGCGCATCCCAGTTGACATTATTAACTTTTCTAGACTTCGGGAGCGGAGACAAACGTCCATATCACTAATTATATCATTGCTTTTTATTGACTGGTTCTTTCGTCTATATAGTGTTTTTTTTTTGTATTACTTTACATCACTATAAACAGTGGGCGTCTTTTTTCTCTCTTTTCTTTCCTCTTTCTCTTTTAATAATCTCACAATAATGACCGACAACATAACACAACAACACATGGTTCAAGTTAATATGAAGCATGACGCTAATGGTTGCTCTCAATGTGATAAGGTAGCTTATAGCTATATCACTGCTCTCCAGCTCATCAAACAAAATGATCCTATTCCTTGCAATAATGACTTGTTTGAATTTGTTTGGCAAATCACAAATCTTATTCTCTCTCATCGAGAGTCTCACGCCTATCATTATCTACCCTGGTTTGATCCAGTTACTTCCGAATTGTGGGATTTGGCCAAACTACTGAAGGAACAGTCTTTAGAATGTGATTTACCTTTTAACATGAAGCAACGTGGTTCTTTTTCCTCTTTTATATCTTCAAGTGGTACTGAAGATGATGACTACGAAGAAGTTCGAAACGATGAAGAAGATTATCGCAGAGCGATCCGCATTACTATCTATAACTGCCGCGCACTGGTTTGTGAACAGTTGAAAGATACCCAAAAAGCTTTACTTTATTATCGCAAATGCGCATCAGTAAGACCAACGCCTTTTGAGCCTCAACAACATCTGCAATATGCTGCTATCAAGGCTCTCACTCGTTTATCGTCTACTGCTCCTCTTATAGACTCTAACTCTTCTGTATCCAGCGACTCTTCTGCTCTTACAGCATGTACAAACTGTGGTATAGAAAAGAGTTACATGCCCGTTTGTTCTCGTTGTAAATCCCAGCCTTATTGTAGTATTCGTTGCATGAAATCACACTATTCTTTTCATAGCCAAACTTGTAAAAAGTCATAAATATACTAACAAATAAATCATTTATCGCATACTATTACTTTAGCTTTTTAATAAGCTTTTTAGTTATATCGGAGATTTTCAAATAAGAGGTTATCTAGTGTCCGCGGATCCATGGCAAGTTGCACTAATTCATGCACACCATATTGTAAAAATATAAATCAATTTGCTATATCAATTGAGGATAAAGCCCTTCACAGTATCATTACTAGTTTACCCGGATAACTCACTATTTCAATTCTTAAGATATGTCATTTATTTACTTTGTTGCGATTCATAAGCGATTTGTCAATGCTTAGCAAAAAAAAAAAAAAACGTGTTTCAATAGGTTAACTTGTTGTAATCGGAAAGCGTAGGGGGTTTACACTGATTTGCGTAACAAAAAGATATTCTTTTAAGCTTTCTATTAGTTAAAAGTCGTTTCATTCCTTTTAACACAGGCTTAATTGTATTTGGTTATTATCACTTAATTAGTACTACCCCATAAAACGAGATGATACCCAAGTTTTTTTTTATTAAGCATATTATATGTAGCAAATTTCGCGTTTAAGTTGGCTATTTATTTTTTGACAGGCTCATATAAGAATCCACTTCCTTTATAAATACTAATAATGGTATATTGATAATCTTATACTAAAACAATAAAAAGCTAAGTTAAATCTACTGCGGAAATAACTTGTACCAAGAAATAAAATTGCGTACGTTATAAGTATAGGACAAAGAAAGAATATTGCTCAGTTGTAAAATACAAAGAGACGATCTAGATACTCACTAAAAGTCATTTGCCGAAATAGTCATTATAGAGTTCTTTTCGTAAATCGATCACATGACAAATGACCTGCTTTACACGAGATATCCGCGTGTATGTGTTCAGTTTTGAGTGAATATATGGCTACTTTTTGAACTTCGGTACAGCGTACCATATTAACGTCTACGAGATTGTTTTCTTTTGCAATAGGCTTCGAAATAGATGATATAACTCAATTCATCCATATCCTTATCTTTATGGGAACGCGTCAAATTTGTTCCCATGATACACTTTGCTGTGTGCATCATTATTGACAGCTGTAAAAAGAAGTTTAAACTTCTTGTCAAATAAACTCAATTCAGATTCCAGCAGCGGAAGAGAGAAAAATATAATGCACAGGGCAATGAAACTGATTGGCTGCATGTACTGGAAGATGAAACAGTTTTTATATATTTTGATGCCATCAGCAAATCAAGTTCAATGCTTGTTAAGTGTGACATGAGACAACCAATCAATTCACTGATTTTTATGTACACGTCACACATTTAAAAATTTTGTTCAGTTCGCGCTCTTTTTTATTTTTAGACTTTTTTTCTTTTCCGTTTCAAAACGATTTTTATAATGTCGTCAAAGAGAAGACTAAAACCAATCGATGCAAAGAACAATCACAAAATAGAAAAATATTTTTCAGTTGTTCCTCAAAGGCCCAAAAGAAGGCTAGACGAAAATAGCGAAGTAAATGATGAAAATAAAGTAAATGCACCTTCTCCATGTAATTCCCAGCAACAAAAACCTATTAAACGACCATTTGGTGAAGTCAAGAACGGTGGAGGTCTAAAAGATGTGAATAATGTGAGAATGCCTCTGAGTGATAAGAATCCGCAAAAGCCTTTGTTAACCTCTACGCTTTTGAGACACAATAGAACATCAACACCAAAATTCGCAGTACTCTGTGATGAAGATATTCAAAAGGGTGTAGAAAAGGCACCTACACCACCCAGTGCAAGCCCATACAATAGTCAAGAAGAAGTCAAGTCAAAAATAAGAGAATTTGATAGCCAAGTTATTCCACCAAGAGATACACAATGGACAGAGATATCCGAGTCTTCGCCTCTTCCCTTGGTGTCCACACAAGGTAGCACACAATTTACAGTATATAAAGACGGCGACTCTACACAAAACGAGAAACAATCATCGCCATCGCCACCTTTTGAAGTATATAAAGACGATGAAGAATCACAGTTGTCACTGCCGCCATTTGAAGTATATAAAGATGAAGAATCACCACCTCCACCGTTTGAAATATATAAAGACAAGGAAGATAACGATGATGATGATGACGATTTGTTTACAAAAACAAAAGACACAACTGTCAAGTTTGAAAGATCACTTTTATCGCTAAGCGGATCGTTTTTCTCTGAAGCGGGTGATAACCCTGATGATAGCAAATCAACCGAATCCAACTTTTTCTCTGACAACAATAGCAACGAAGAAGACGCATGTGGTGGCTTTACTATTGGAGGAGACGAATTTAGTTTTGTTAATCCAGAAGTAGAGATTTCACTTTCTGATATTTCTTCATTACCTTCCAAAACGTTATCACAAGAACCTGAAACACTTAGCCAAATTATTGTGCCTTTTCCTAATCCTCGCGGAAATGATATACTTGAAAAATTGAATTTACCAAAAGAACCAACTCAAAACGAGGAGGAGGAAGAAGAAGACGATGGCTTACCCATCTTTGAATAAGTAGTATATCCCAAAACCCTCCTTTTGTTCATTCCTGCATCAACTCTTTCTTTAAATACCCCCCATATGTTAAATTTTGCTATATAAAAAAAAAGTATCGTTCTTTCTTTCTTTTTTATTAGTCGTCTTCAACATATGCAATACCATCTTCATTGAAAGAAATGTCTAATAATTGACCATTAGCATCTTTTTTGACTTTGGCACTGAATGAAAAATCATAAACATCAAATTTGAAATCATGATCTCTTTGGCTTTCTAAACGGACGTATCTATAGCCTGTATCTGTTAAAATGAATCTACATTCTAATAGTTGCAGATCGTCGACATCTATATTTTGACAGCTGACATTGGGTGTAGGATGTGATTTAATCTATCAAAAAAAAAAAAGTGGTCAATTATTTGTCTCTTCCTTGTATATATTTTTTTTACCCATAATAAGCCATCATACGATATTTGTATACTCAATCCGCTTCGATAACTATACGGGTGATTAACAAGGAAACGATATATAATCGAATTACGCATAGGTAATAGCATATCTAATCCAATATAATCGCCTGCTTTAATATCTATACAGTCATATAAGTACCATCATCATTCCATTATTGTGTTCCTTTTTTTTTTTTTTTACTTGAAGTGGATTTCCACGAGGTTCTTTCATCGCCATCGACTGCATTGGAATATCGATGTTCTCTAAAATTCGCCTTATAGTCATCATGCATCTTTCTTGATAATTCTACATCCACAGTAGGCGTATAGGAAAACAAATCGATACTGGGTGTCACTTGTACGTTGGCCAAGAACAAACATCGATCGTCCTCACATGAACATCTTGCATTCCGATCCAATGTAGTACTTTCAAGATAGGGCTTTAATGGAACAATCCCTTCTTGTTCTACCAAGTCATTATAGAGCATCGTTAATCCTAAATCCATGTGCTCTAATTCTGTATTTGTAAACTCCTTGGAATACGATCCCTCCCCTTCTAACTGATATGGAACTTGATTCATGTACATTGTAAAATACATATCTGCAAAATCGTCTACCACAGATGTTCTGTCGTAGTTGTGTAGGAACTGGGATACCATTGCCTTTGCTACAAATGTACCTGATTCTATATCCACATAGCAAGTATGTAATTCAAGATCTAATATAATCGTTGATAAAAACTTCCCCCTTTTTTTTAAAAAAAAAAATAATCAGGAGAATTACCTGTATTAGAGAAGCAATATCGCCATTGTGAATTAATATAAGAATCGTGATCGCTTGATTCTCCATGAATAAGTTGTGGTGATTTGAGAAAGTTGGCATATGTACTTCGAAGTTGCAATGATTTTCTTGGTATATCTTGAAAATAACAATAGGGCGTTTTTGCTTGCTGACATGCATGGTATCTTGCAGATGTTCCTAATTTAGCTGGTGCATTTAAAACAGTGAGTTTATTGGGTGTACATGCCTCCACATGAATCATCTACAAAAAAAAAAAAAAAAAATGTCAATACGAGCTATGTCCTTCGTCTTCGCCTTACGTCGAGTGTTAAAGTCATTGAAGGATCGTCATTCCATATCATAAAATTATTAAACATATCATATTGACAGAGTTGTTCCAGGATAGGCTTTATTGTATGTTCCAATTCACCCAACAATGATGAAGTCTTTTCTTTTTTCAATACCATAATCGCTGTTGTTTGTGCACGTCCTTCATCTGGGTATACTTTATCCAACAAATCCACTTCATCAAGGTGCTCACTGTAATGCTCATGCTGCCAATCTTGATACTTTTTACCGCTGAAAAAGCCAACATGGATCAACAAGATGATGCCTGTTGCTATAAATCCAACCACAACAATAATTGTACCGAGCCAACCGGATTGTTGGTATTTTTTGCCTAGTCGTCGTTTCCATGTCGACAGATGCTTACGAAATTTACTTTCTTGCCATAAACGTTGAATGTAAGGTGGAATGCGATGTTGAAAAGGATCTGAACTAATATTGATGTGAATGCCTCTCAATGTTGAATTATTGCTATTCGTAGGTCGTGTTGAAGATGAAAATGCTATCTTTTGTTTATCATTGCCAACCACTGTACGCATATTTATATATAAGAAAAAAAGAAAAGAAAAAGAAAATGCAATGAAATAAGAATTTTTTATTAAGTGGTAGCAGTCTATACAAATATAATATTTTTTATTAAGTGTGTTTTCTTTTACGATCTTTGGCAAGTTCCATGGATTCCCACATGGCATCCTCTTCTTCTTCCTCTTCTTCCTTTGTCTTTTTGGGGACAGGATATTCATAGTCTTCATCCACCAAAACGCATGTTAAGCGTTGTTTAACATAGGCTTTGTTCTCTATTCTTCTATACACAGTGGTAGTTTCATGCACTCTCAAGAAACGATCCAATGAAACACTCGCAACCCAACGTTCTTTACTGTCTTGATCGTCAAATCGAGGTGGAGGTACTGTGAGTAAATCAGTGGCTGCACCTGTGAATCCCTTAAACAAAGCTGCTGTCTTTCCTGTATGAATATTAAGCATGCCCACTGTACTCATGGTGTCTGCAAATAAGACGTGATCGAAATCAGTACCTACAGACAGCACTTTCAGTGGCTGCTTTCCAATTTCTTTGTTGAGAATAGGTCGGCGCCCTTCTTTGGTATCATAGACACGCAACTGATGGTAGTGAGTGGCAATAGCAATTTTAGTTCCCTCCTTATTCATAAATTGCAAATCGTGAATCCAAACAGGCTGTTGGAGGTCCAGGAAATCGTTCTTTACGTTTTTAGCTTGGAATACAACACCTATCTTCTTTTCTGTCTTGTTCTTATGAGGCGATGTGTTCTCATCTTCTTCTCTTGTTGTCGCATTATTTTTTTTGGAACGTGTCTTTTTCACAACAAGTGCATTTAGATCGTATACTGTTAAATCACGATCTTTACCTCCAATAGCGAATAAATGGGTTTGTATAGGATGTCCACGCATTACTTCGAGGTTGGCTCCGAGGTCTAAAATGGTCTCTGTGTTGGTCTTTTTGGATTTTAAGGATGTATATGAAAGGTCGCCAGTCGATGTACAAGCAACAAGATGACTAAGAGGCAAAAAGAGATTAGAATGACATTACTTTTTTTCTTCTTCAAAAATAGTTTTACTCGTTGTGAATGAAAAGACCAATAAAACGGCCTTGATTCTCTTCAGTTCCAACATGTTCGTTAATGATTTCCTTCTTTACTTCGCCATTTTCAGGTGATAAAAACTGAATAGTGCCATTCTTACGTCCAACAAGCAACTAATAAAAAGAATTAAATAAACATGTTTGAATTGAACACTTTCAAACTATTTTACCAGCTTCTCCTTATTTAAAGTTGCCCAAGTTAATTGCTGTACTGATTTCTCTTTATCAACTTTACCGAAAACACCTAACAATGGCTGAAGTTTTGTTTCCTGTTCCTCTTCTGTCTTGGCTTTCTTTGCAGGTTTCTCTTCTGATTTCGGAGGAAAAGCAATCCCTATAAAGCATGTCAGCCAATAAATAACCCTCTTTATTGAGTTCTATATTACACTTGATTAAGCCACTTTCATCGCCGGTAAAGTACTTCATTCTTTTTCTGTTTTTTTAATAAAAAAAAAAAAGAAGTTAAACAGGAGGAGCTTTTGACATGAATAAAGAAATTAGGTCACAATAAGCCACAAATTGGTTGAATAGAAGCAAGTAGCACACGAGACTCTTCTGTTGTGCACTTTTATATAAAATGGCAAAAGGAAAACAAGCTGCTGGTGGCAAAGGAAAAGGAGGAGGAGGAGGTAATGAGCTTCATGACATTTGTGAAATAATATTAATGAGAAATGATAGATGATAAAAAAAAGAATGATGGTAAATTGAAGCCTGCAAACAGTATCAAAGTATATTTGAACTATGCGCATAATGATAATGTTCTAATAATTAATATGTAGGTTAGACATATTTTATGTGAAAAGCACAGCAAGGTATATTAGTCATATGTACGAGAATAAGAATATGTAATAATTTGTTGTTATGTTAGGCTATGGAGGCCTTAGCTAAAATTAAGGAAGATAATATGCGCTTTGACAAAGTAGCTGAACAGTATAGTGAAGATAAAGCTAAAGCAGGAGGTTCCCTTGGTTGGATGAACCGTGGTAGCATGGTAGGCGCATTCCAAGATGCTGGTAACAACAATAGAACGAGATATATAAATGACTATACTAACTCTAAGTAATTCTATAGCTTTTGCTTTACAACCTAGTACTTGTGATAGTCCTATTTTAACTGATCCACCAATCAAGACACAATTTGGATATCATATTATTATGGTGGTAAGATACATATTACCTATGTATGAGTGAGATGATATTAATGACCTTTAATAGGAGGATAGAAAGTAAAACAATGTCATAAAATGACGTCTTTCATACAGGAGGATATTTTAATTATGCAACAATAAAATTCTGAAATGCGCGCCTTTTTCATATAAAGAGAGAACTCTCCTTTTATTTATTCATAAATAGTAGAGTGTGCTTTCTTGATTGTGCTGTTACTGGGTTTATAAATGGATATGCGATGTCTTAAAGTAGTGGACAACCTTTTAGATAAAGTCTTTTGCTGCTGTTCTTCTTCTTGTTGTTCAACAGGTGATAGTAAATGGTCAAACTGTGGAAAAGAAGCCATGATAGGGTCTTCTTGCTCTGTTGGTTCATGAAAGAAGTCCATTTCTAACAAGAACCTAGACTGTTCAAATTCGACTTGAGGCAGTTTGTCACTGTTATCAAAAGAAGTTGTCTTTGAAGTAAGTATAGACGATGGTGCCTTTTCTTTCTCTATTGGCTTTTCTCTCGTTTTATTGTTCTTTTTATAATGAAACAAGTTGATGACCTGTTGAAATAGCATAATTATAAAGAAAAGAGAAAGAAAAAAGAAGAAATTATTTTGCCACACGTTTAAATAATATGCATCTCTGTACATGAACTAGTTCCCTTCATTGGCAGGACAGTTTATTTTGCATGGTTTGAAAATGTGATATGACAAACATTTGAAACAATGGTATTTACACAAAAAAAAAAAAAGGGAGTAGTAGATTTAATCCTCTTTAGGGGATATTAAACCCAATTTCTTCTTTTTATTACTACCAGCAGTTGTCGGCTTCTTGTAAGGGTGATGATGATGATAGGGAGGTGTCAATGGTAAAGCGGTCGTCACAACCCTTGGTTTTGTTCGAATTTGCTTGAGTTCTACTTCTAAAGTTGCTGGTAATACAATGATGTTGGACATAGATAATAGCTGATCAGCATATTCTTGAAGGTCTTTTAATGGTATATACAACTGGAATTGAATTAAATACAAGAGTTCTACTTCAAGTCTATTTAGTTCTTGCAGTGGTATGCCACCTACTTTGGCATATCTACTATTGGCATAATAAATATCTGAAGTAAATTTGGCAGCAATAACAATGCTATATATATATATATACTATCAGTGTATGAATCTAACAATAAAGAGACTGCCTATTTACCTTGTGATAAGTAGACGATGAATATTAAATGAATTGATTGTAAAGGAGTCTGCTGCTTTTGATATGCGATCAAAATAAACAAGTATTGATAGTAATACTTCATTTGAAAAAGGTGCAAATTTATGTATCCTAGTTAAATAGGAAGATATGGATATATTGGGTACTGCTCTCGAATGAAAGCATGTAATGTGTGTATAAGGTAACTTGTTATTGGCTTGTAACATGGTTTCGATCAAATTTGATACTATTTCAATGAGCTTATCTATTGGAAATCGAGCAATATCCATGATATAAGAAATAAAAAAAGAGGAGAAAAAAAGAAAGAAACAGCATAATAAACAATAACACTATATAGCTCCTCTTCTTCTCCTCATGCCCGCGTGCTGTTATTACACTCGATTGATTGGACTAATATTTACACCCAATCACATTAAAAATTGGCCTCCTTTCTCTTAGACGATACACAGTGAGGACAGTTACTAAAAAATAAAATTCACTTTGCCAGAATCAAACGTCTCAAATTAAGAATCCAATTGTCCGTTTGTTCCAAGAAATTGTTTTTTTGAATTAAGATAAATGTCACGATAAGTTAAATCAAATTGTCCAGAAAAATAATATAAAACTTAATTAATTAACAAATACTATTTAAATCGGCCATCTATGGCCAATATGTCAACTTTGTTTCAACTTGTCAAAATACAAACGACAGTTTTAATAAACCTTGGTTATTAATACTGACTTTTTTTTTCTAAACATTTGTTTTTCTACAATCACCCTTAATTCGTCATAAAATGCCTAGAATGAGTACTACCGTATGATTACCGTAGATGCTTGCATCTCTATTACTTACTACCACTTCAGAAACACTAAAGTTCCTGAGCTTCTTAAGGACACGTACGACTTTGCTGCTCCCGGAGGATTTCTGGAAGGAACTGTCATTTCCATGTCTAGTGACCCTAATGGCAAGGTCGTTTGTGAAGTTCAACTAGATGACCAAGATCATACGTTCTTCTTTTTAGGAAATAAATTGAAGTACTTAGACCCTGCTCGTTCTCATATACCTCCAGTACCTGCTGATGAGTCTATTACTGCTCGGGATGAAGAAACAAGCACTGCCTCAAATTCAGAGAAAGAGGTTATTGGTATCTCAAGCTCTTCGAACAACAATGACTGGGTGATGGGATCAGTTACTGTCGACACGCGTAACGTATCTCCTTCACACGTCTCCTCAACTTCCGTCTTCAATTCTCCTAACAAATCAACTGCTTCGCCTGCTGACTACTTTTTCTTCTTCTACCAATGGACTATATCCGGGAGGTTGTTATTCCAAACATTAACACAATGCAGCCTCTGTAATCACTAACTGGAGCAATGTGACCCTCTTGGAGTATACGACTTGGATGGCTCTCCTTATAACTATGACTGTAAAGGTTTATGCTGATAAGAAGGCCTGTTGGCATAAAGGTTCAAACCCCCTCTTTTATCCCAAGATTAACTTTTCGGATTATATGGATTACGATAGATTCTTTTTGATTCTGAGGTACCACGTCTTCGAATTGTATGGTCCTGTAAGAAATTTATCGGACCCTTTATACCAGATTCGTGGAATCTTGGCGGCATTCAACAATACCTTGGCTGAAGCCCTCGTACCTGGGAAATATCTTTGCATAGATGAAAGTATAAACCATTGGCTCAGCGCTGGTATACCAAATGTCAAGAGGATGCCTAGAAAGCCTCATCCCATCGGCCAGGAATTTAAAACACTTGCAGATAATGATACTTAGTTTATCCTACAACTTGACACTGCTAGTGATAAGGTGCATAAAGAGTTTGATGATGTGAACAGAAAGCTAGTTGCAACAGTCAAGCGCCTGTGCAAGCCTTGGTTTGCTAGCGGTAGAACTATCATTGCTGTTTCTTGGTTTAGATCTCTTGAGATGACAACAAAGCTATTAGATCAAGGATTGTTTTCCACCATGCAGGTAACCAAGCGGGCATACTGGCCTAAAGGAATGGCTAGCACTCATATGATCCAATGCCTCCGTCCTGAACGTGGTAGCTCTGCTTCTATATCGAAGGTGGATGATTCTGGTCGTAATATTTTTGTCTGTTCGTACAGAGATAAAAAAGCGAAAGTTTTGATATCTTCTTGTAGTAAAACAAGCCCTTCTACTCAGTCCTATCAAGACAGTGATGGTTCTGTTCTCCGTCGTCCTCAAGTTTTTGAAGATTACGAGTCTCAGAAAAGCAGTGTTGATACCAATAACAATTGCAGAGACAATATGATCTCATTCCATGACGATATGAAGACATATCGCTGGGAAGTCCGTTTTCTGTCGTTCATATTTGGTATTGCTGAAGCCAATGCTTTCAGCTGTTATAAAAAATGGGGCAACAATGGTGAAGGGCTTCCTCATGCCGAGTTCAAAAGTAGGTTAGCTCTATCACTATTGCACAAGGTGAAAGATACAAAACAGTTGTCTGATGAAGAGCCTGCTAGTAATGTAGTGTTAACAAGAAGCAGAAGTGACATTGAAAATGCTCACAAGTATGTCTCAATCAGTCATACTGGTCCTCCTAAACGATTGATCTGTCGAAGTTGCAAAAAAAAATGGTGTGAAACCTGCTCCTCGGGTTTCAAAAAGATGCTTTTGTGACATCACCCCCATGTGCAAAAGCTGCCATTTACGCCATTTTATTGAAGAATCAAATAAAATGAAAAGCACGTAATTAATCTCAAAGGTTTTCTCTTTTTGTTTTCAATATTTTTCTACATTGCTATGACTTGAGTTTGAGACTTTATTTATTTTTTGGAAAACCGACCAACTTTACATGAAAATTATTTGCTTGTTATACCATTGTTCTTTCTAGGCAGTGTTCAATTCTCCTAATTCGTAGATTCTGATATATGATTATATGGTATGCTTTGTCCAATAAAGGTCATGGTGCTTGTTCGTATCGTACTCTTCTTTTTTCCAATCTTGGGTATCTGCAAGACGCGTTCGTAAATCTTTTAGGTTGTCACAGTTGAAGTGATTAATGTAATCAGCAAGATCTTGTGGAATCCCAGATGTCACATTCATTGGTGTTTCTTTCTTCATTTCGTCAATTTCTTGTATAGTATGTGATAATTGACTGTATGAATCGATAATTTGTAATAGGTGGTTAAGCGAAATGAGTTTTCTTGGGTTTTAATAGAAAAATTACTGAGTTATTTAAGTCCAGTACCAATAAATACGTAGAATATTATATGTGTTATTCTTGCCAGCTAATATGATATTAGCAGGTATTGTATTTCAAGTGTAATCTAATTCGATTTACTAGTAAGAAGTATGTGCAAATAACACATAGTAAACAGCTTAACTTTCACGTATGTTGTATCGTCCAAATCAAAGATCATAGAACAAGCTGGATGGTCTACAATACATCGCTTACTAAAGCTGTACAGAACATCTTCTATAATGGTACCAGTAGATAGTTTCCACTTTTTTTTATATCATTAAAGCTTTCAAAACTAGCCGTGTTGTCAGGATGTTCCTTAGGTACTGATAAAAAAATGCAAGTCAGCAACTACACGATGAAAAATACATATTCTTAAAGTGTTTACTATGTTCTTGTATCATATGATCTGCAAGATTTTTGAGCTTCCTATGATACGTTTGACAGCAGTTGCAAGCATACGCAATTGTGTAATTAGTTTATAAACCCGATTTGGTCTACTTGGCAAGACTTGACAAAAATAATATGAACTCACTTACAAAGCGTTCACTTTGGTCTTTTGAAATGAAAGAAACTCTATCAAAAAATAAAAGTTTTATTAAGAGCTGGACTCTTATTTCGCTTCATAATACTCTCTTGGGTGTATTATAAAATCGCAATGCAACTTGATCAAAATTTAAATCTGTATTGTAAAGCATTAGAGTTTCACGGCACTCTGTCATTGAGCCCAAGAGGTTTACCTTCTACATCAATATAATGACGCCTTAAATTAGTTGCGTTCAGATACAATTTCTTACATACATGGCAAGCATGCTTAAGGTAAATAAGTTGATTTTGCATGGTAAGTGTAGATAGCGGAAGGAGCTAAAAAAAATACTTTGTCTACTTGTGATATGTGAAAAATTGTGTGCACTTTCTGTAATCACAGCTTGTTCAAAGGGCGTTCCAAGCCAAGTTCGAAGTTAATTGGTATAAGTTGTTCACCACCAAGGTCAAAAAGTGTTCGGTTTGCGAATGGACGCCCTGTAAATGGTATTGTGACAAAATAAAACAAAACCTTACCATACTTTTTTTTTTTTTTTTCAACCTATAGTATTGTAAATAGGATACCTCGCTTTCATACGAATTACAGGAATCTCGAGATCTGTTCAATGATTCAATAAAAGATTTATTGATAAAAACTATTCATAAGTTGATGGCAGTAATGTCTTGAAGTAGATACTTGGTATAATAACTTTTGAATTTTATCGTTGGAGTTATCGATATAGTTTAAGACATCTGTAAGAGTACTTTTAGGGGTGTTGTTTATCTTGATATTATCTTTGTTATCAAGTAAATCTTCTAAAGAAATGTTTATGGAAATAGGTCCATTATGAGTAGCTTGGTTGTTCAAGTAAGAAGGTAGATGATTTTCGCGATTATTTTGCATTTTTACTAGGGGAAAAGGGAGAATTTTATTATTTTTCTGCTGCTGGTTGGAAATGGTCTGGGTTGTCTATAATAATAAATTCATGCCAAATACTGTCTCTACTATTATTGTAAAATACATGACGCTTCTTGTAGAGTATAAGAATCAATAAACATAAAATACATATAATTAACACAACAAGTGCAATGACTAGCGCTTCTTCTTCTAACTGCATAATTGAATAAAGAAAACAGGAAAAAAGAAAACAGGAACCCCATTATCCAGTTTACATAATGAATTCACCCTCTAATAATAGACGATGATACTCTCCTTAGAATAAGCTCCTTTACTAATTATCTACTATTTTTATTTTCTTAAAGATACACACCAGCAGCATTTGAAGCAAATATAGCACCAAAACCTAATAAAACTGAAGCAACGATAGCTGTTTGGAGTTGCTTTAAAAGTGGTGTCTTATTGCCTTGACTAAAAAAAAAAAAAAAAGATGAGTACTTTTATGTCTACCTTCTAATGAAATCATCTCTTACATAATAAAGGTACCAGCTGCAAAGATGCCAGCTCCAAGTGTAATTAATGTGACAATGGGATAAGCAGAAGTAGGAATGGGTGCGCTAATAGGTGTGCCATTGTTCCAATCATCCTACGCAATAACAAACCCGTTTTAACTCTACCAAACTAAAAACCAATTCCTGATGAAGTTGTACTTACGAGAGCAGACATCTTTAAAATGATAGTAAAAAAAAAAAAAAAAAAAAAGAAAAAGAGACGTGTAGATATATTGAATTCTGTTAAATTTAATTGGCTCACATATCTTATAATCCGTCTTAAGCACAGTTTTTTATATTTATCTTCGTGTTCATTTCAAAAAAAAAAAAAATGTCCAGTTCATTACAAGCTAAACAAAACAGTGGTGCACTCACAACACGTGAAGCGTGGTATCGCAACCCTACTTTTATTTGGATTCTTAAATCAGCTGCTATCAATTTCGTTTTACCCTTTTTCAATGGTGTCATGATGGGTTTTGGTGAAATTCTTGCCAATGAAGTCATTTTCAAATATGGTTGGTTTGGTTATTCTCGACCACAAGTAGGCATTAACGCTATCCCACCCAGCGCAACAAGAGAATATAAAGCAGCCATTAATGCCGAAATTAAAAGAGAACAAAAACAACAACAAAAGGAACTTTTACTGGTTGATTAAATATAGATAGAATAATAATAAACATGTCCTTTAAAATAAAATGGCTATCCCTCCTATTCTTTTCCCTGCGTGTATAGCTCAATGGTATAACCAATCATACCTTTTTAAATATAGTATTGGATCACATTGTTTTTTTGCCAGCCCGCTTAAATTTCTCTTACAGTCGTTTTCCCCTTTTGTATAAAAGCCCACCACTCATTTATTTTCTCGTTTTTTTTTTTCTCTTTCATATTTAAATTACAAGATGGATAAGATTAAGGAGGTAAATATAAAGAAAAGACAACTGAGAAACAAAAAGAAACTTATGGTTCTTTACATAGAAACTTGCTAGTCTTCGTGCCGAAGTTGAAACTGCCACTAGCCGTGCTAATGAGTTGGAAGTAAAATCCAAGGAACTCGAAGCTGATAACGAAGCTAAAGAAGAAGAATTAAATATGCTTCAAGAACGTGTTAAGGAGTTAGAAGAAAACCTTGAAAAGGCTCAAGTTGACTTGAAAGAAGCTTCTGAAAAGTAAGTTTTTTTATTTTTATTTTTATTTTTATTTGGTGCAGGTGTATTCATCCCTAATATAGTTTCCGTGAGGCTGATTTACGTGCTGAACAATTGACTAAAAAGTCTGTCAAGTTGCAGCAAGAAATTGCTATTTGGGATAAGAAGAATGATGAATTGGAAGCCAAGTATTTAGCTGCAAAGAAAGAAATGGATGAATTGGAAGGTCAAATGGAAGGCGTGTAAATTAGCTAATAAAATAAAACTTCTTATCCCCCTCCCTTCTCTTTTATCCCCCTCTTCTTATTATATTCGTAAGAGAAAGAAATTTATTCATAAAGATAATAAAGAGAAGCAAAGTAGTTACATAATATTTTTATGCTGTTAGTTATCACCTGAGAGTCGGATATAACCACTATTAGTGTTTCCTTTATACCATCTCCAACACATAAATCCAAGAATAAGGGCATTGATCAAGATAACAACACCTCCAAGTACCATCAAAAAGATAGTCCACCAACTAAAGTGCATTGGGTTTATCTTTTCTTTAGGTACAAGTACACGATCAATCATAATGACACCGCCACCTGCTGTGTTACGGCCCATCTGTCCAATTTCTGCATCAACTTGTTTTTGAGAGAAGCGACTACTATCTTTGACACGGACGCTATAACCACCATGCGCACCCCTTTCAATCACGATATGACGAGATTCCAATAACGTAGGGAACTCTTCACCTACAAAAGGAAGATCATTGTCTTCAAGGCTGAGACGAGGCAATTTACCCGGAATGATATGTAACTTGACAAGTTCCTTTAAGCGCTCTTTGTCATCCATCAAATCTGCCAAATCAGCACTAAAGCGATTGAACGCATTATCACTCGGCGCCAAGATAGTATAAGGGGCTTTGGGATCCAAGTCAGTCAAGACCTTCTTGGCCATCTCTTTCATGTTTTCTTGTATGAGCTGGAGAAACAAGTTATGCGTACCTTCCACAGACATCAACTGACGGTTATTGACATGAAGCGAGGCAGGCAATTGAACACGATCAATGGTATGTAAAGCACCGTTCGACATGAGGGTATCGGAGTCATTAATAACGCGGCCCAACACAAAACGATCATTGCCGTCGGTAGCTCCATGGCCACGAACAAAGAGCCCATGTTGCGTCTTGTTAAGATCTAGTGTGTCGTCTGTGGGCAAGAGTGTGTCCCGCCGATATTCACCTTCTTTCATAAGTTGATTATAAAAGACACCACGCACCACGTGATACAAAACAACGTGTTGGAGATCCTCTTGAGAGTCAGGATGGAGCAAGTGTTTAGCCAAAAGACCTAAACGATTAAACGCATCATTGGTAGGTGCAAATACAGAGACACCATGGGCGTCTTCGAGGGCTTTGTCGGCATTAGAGGCGTACAAGCTAGCGAGGAACGTGGATAAGTCAAGATGAGTAGAGAGTTCATTACGTGGAGAACGTGGTAATGTAAGCGCTCGTTGAACGGGATAAATGATGACATGGTCATGCATATAAACTAAATTTATATTAGAAACAAGTAGCTACTATGGCGTTTTGTATCTATTTACTTGGTTTATCCATGACAACAGATCGGCCAAACTGAATAGATTTTCCATGATTGTTTTCATAGACGTGCACATCAATGTGCTGATATTCGCCTTCTCCCAAGTTGTCATGTGTCTCTGTTTCCAATAAAGCTCGATCTTCTAATTGTTCAGGTTCATAGCGGCCACGAATCATATGATATTTAAGCCAATTTTTAACTTGTTTCTTTCCTACTGGCAATGAATCATCGTCATCGTTAGTAGGCGCAGCTAAAAGAGTTCTGTTTTCGTCTTCTTTTAAATAGTTAGAGAGGCCCATTTCGTCCACCAGCTCTACGAAACGGGTCGAATTTAAGCCAAGCAAGACCTTACGCGGAGTCATTTTATAAAAGTCTTGTCTATGATTAGGCAATAAGGGTTTCTCCAAGACATGAATTACACCTACAGACATATTCTAAGTTAGTGATTCTTGACTATAAGCATAAATATTATATACCATTGGCTGCTATGATGTCAGTCTGAATCACAGAAATACCATTAACAGTAATTTTAGAGGGTGCACCTTTCTTGTTTTCGACATGTATTTGAAGTTCTTCTGTACCATCGACGGTGCGAATGGTAGAATCACCTTCTTGAAATTCAAAGCTGTAGAACATATCCGTAGCTACTTGATGTCTTAAGAGGCGTCTCAAGTCTTTTTGGCCGTCTGGGTGTTCCAAGAGATAACGTTTCTCATAAGTAGGTATTCCTTCACCAAAGATATCATCTCCTCTAGTCAAAAATATGGTAGCCTTTTGTGCGTGTTTTAAATCTGACAACAAGTCCGCTTTTTTACAAGCATGGTAAAATGCGTTTGTGTCATCCGCTTCATATAAAGTTTGATCTAATGAAATGTATAAATACAACATATCAAAGGAATCATTTTAGACACTGTACCAAGGTATTCAGGCAAGGGTAAGAGGTCTTCAATCACATGAATAACACCATTAGAAGCTTCGATATTAGCCTCTGCTACTTTTACCTGATGTACGCCTGTACTAATAGAGAAATCATCTGAGTCCTTAAACACCTTGAGCCGTTGTTGAATTTTATCTGTATAGGCGTGAGTGTCCATCACGCGGCCGTCCCAAAGCTCATCCGAAGCAGCAGCCACAGTAGTAATATGGTAAAGAAGTTGTTCCCTAGGGACTTTGCGTCTAGTCATGGAAGAGGAGAAAGCATCGTCTGTAGCGGCGAATACAGTTTCCATATCCAGGTTTTTATAGACAGACGTCAAGTTGTTCTCTTCAATCTGAGCTATGAGTTCTGTAAACCGTTTATCTGTTGTAAGGATTTCCCAGATAGTATCACGTTTTTTGAAAAAGACCATTTGGCCAAAAGCAGAGATGGCATAAAGTAAGAACAGAAAGATAAGTAGAGTACCTTTTATCATGTTTTTATTCAAGTGAAGGGAAAAAGAGAGAAGAAAAACGCGCAGTTTAAGGCGATTTTATCAACGTTTGTTTAATTGACAACATTATCATGGACACGTCACAATTTCTATGATAGAAAAGCTCGCATGAATTGATATATAGGCTTTTGGGGAACATCTATTACTCTTCTAAAATACCTAAACTTTAAGCTTTCTACATTTTTAGCCGTATAAGGATCAAAAGAAGGTTTATTAAGATGTTGATTAAAAGATAGAGAATATTTATATGACAGTAGATATATATATATATATATAAATAAAAAAAAATGTACAATACTATTAGGAATACAAAGTTGTTGATTCTTATTTTTCTTCATAAGAGTCTTCTTCATCAAGAACAACTTCTTTGCCATCAATGACACGAACAGGACCAGTGAACCACTTGCGACCCCAAAAGTAAAAGTAGGTCATGGAACAAATCATGATTGCGGCAAATGGAACAACAGCATAGTTCATAGTATCAGCGGTGATAGGTGCTTCGGTGGGACAAATAAATAAAGCACAGGTGAAAATGAGCCAAGCACTAGAGATCCAGCCCAAGACAATACTAAATTTGCCCAAATTGAAGGGACCGGGTTGGAACTTGGTGCGAGAAGCAGTGACACGAAGTAAGATAGGAACCAAATAGGACATTTGGGAACCAATAGTATTGACAGACACAATAGCTTCATAAGCGGTACTGTTGATCATATAAAGCACGCCGACGATACCAGCAACAAGTATGTTGAACCAGACGGCATTGACAGGACTCTTTGTCTTGGAGTTCAAGGTGTGCAAGAATTTAGAAAAAGGCATAGCACCATCACGAGCAAAAGCATAAACCATACGTGAGCTACCGAGAGTCAAAGCAGAACCACAGAAGAAGATACTGAGCATGACAAAGATCAAGAACACCATGGTCCATGCAGGACCCACGCCATCGTAAAAGACTTGTACAAGCTGAGGTTGGATTGCGTCTTCAGAAACTATTTGAGCATCAAAGTCCTTGACCATGAAACTACAGGCAAGTAAGAAAATGAGACCTGTGAAAGCATTAGCAGCTACTGAGGTGAGAATACCAAAGGGAGAGCCCTTTTGAGAATTCTTTGTTTCTTCAGACATGTGAGCAGCAGAGTCGTACCCCGAAAGAGTGTATTGTGATTGAAGAATGACGAGCAAAAAGGCAAATCCATTGCTGCCAAAACCAGAACCATTGTAAAATTGAGTAAAGACGAACTCGCCAGTGTTTAAAGGTTTAGTGAGAGCAAGACCAACTACGACAATAAAAATGATACCAAGCATATTGGCATAAAAGGAAGCTTGATTCATGACACCGTTCCAACTCACAGCTACTGAATTGAGAATACCGTGAACAATAAGGATACCAATAAAGATACCGTATTGTGCGTAAACAGAGATTTCAACATCAGGTCTCCAAACAGAGACAATACCAGCAATGAATTGAGCAAGACCAAGATCAACAGAAGAAATACCAACTAATGATATATATATATATAAGATTAGAATATAGGAATTTTTTTGTAACGCGTGGTATATTTTTTTTTACAGCATAATCCGATCCAGTTACACCAGCCCGTGACCCAACAAGCAAGAGGCATCCATTCTGCAGTAGCTAGTTTGGATACCCAAAAGTAAAGACCACCTGTTGTGGGGTAAGCACTGCAGATTTCAGCTAATGATAGAGCGACGACCATAGTGAAGAGACCAGTGATTATCCAGCCCCAGATTACGCCTGAGGAACCAGCATCGATCATGGAGTCACCCCACATAGGAGTAAGTCCAGAAAGAACGGAACAACATGAAAAGGCAATTGCAAAGTTAGAGAAAGCTGAAATCGAACGATTCAAGTCCTAAAGACAAGAATGAATACAAAAGTCTTTACTTTATAATGTCTATTGTTATACCTGCTTGTAACCTAATGATTCAAGTAGCAATTCATCAGCAGTTTTTGTTTGACCAGTCTCAAGCTGCCCATTTTCAATTTCTCTTGCTGTAATTTTTTCAGAATCTGAAGACATTATTTTTTAATTTAAGGTACTTGTAAGTGATAGATCCAAGAGGATAATAATAAACAGGTATAATAAAAGTGTGGTTGTTTAATTTTCGTATAAAAAAAAAAAAAAATAATAATAATATGAATGAAAGTTAGAAAAGAGAAAGCGTCTTATTTATATAAGAACACAACACACAATCTTATCTTGCTGTATTAAGTAAAAATGACAGTTTTCTATTATGTTTTTATTCAAAAGTGTGAGATTTTTTTTTTTCTGTACGTCTCTAAACTTGATAGATAGCAATATCTTATCTCCCACACGTACTAAAGGTCCTTTAGACACTATGTATACAGACAATTGACTGGTTCAATTCGGATGATTAATTCAAACACGAGTTAAGGAAAACGATTGGGCGTGAGATGAATCCATTTGTCATCGGCCTCAGTTAATTGGATAAAGTGGATCCAGTTACCATGCTTATTTTGGGATAAAGAAGAGTACAATCTAATCAAAAAAAAAAAACACAAAGGCGAAAAAAAAATAGCTATCAGGAATTGACATTTGTGCACCAAAATAAACTTCCTTTTTTTTTTTTTTTTTTTTGATAAATGTTAATATAGAAGATAAAAAAAATCTTCCTGTTGTCCATTTTTAACTATCGTGAGTAAAATCTCATGTATGCCGGTTTTCATTGATGTTTTATGCTTAATTTGGTTTTTTGAGGTCATGAGATCAAGTGAAATATTGAACAAGTGTAACCCTTAAAGTGGAAAAGAAATTTACCTTTTAAAGTAAAACAAAGGAGGGGCGGTCCTTCATCTTTGATGACACTATAAACTTAAGGAAATAGTTCTCATTGAAAGAAATAGCAATAGCTCCATGGATGAGCGCTGATGTAAAATACTCCCACATCATGTTTCAGTTAAATTTTATGCTAAATAGACAGTTGTCGCGCCAAAAAGAGCATATGATTAAGCGCGTTAACCAGTAAAATAAAAGTGACCTATTATATGATAGTATAGATAATTTGTTAGTCATGCTGCATAATGATAGTATAGAATGCGATGAGAGCAACAAAGCGCAGTAAGTACTAGATAATTAAAAGGAAAGCGGTTGATTTAGTAACTAGATATCAACACTGAAATGTAAAGACTCAATTCCTATATCGTATACATGTATAAAATAGTCTTGATAATGTAGTCTAAGATTGATTTATTTGAAAAGAGTTCATGATTAAAGTTCATTGAATGCTAACAAGTTATTGTTGGGACTTGAACTTTTAGAAGGGTCAAAAATGACCATATCTCTAGTTGCAATATTTCTAACGGCATCATAAACTTGTTGAGCAGTAGTAAATTGATTCTTGCTCATGAGGTTAGCTGCAATGCCTGCTACATGAGGACTTGCCATACTAGTACCATCCATGGACTTGGAAGAGTCTGTATTACCAATATAAGCACTGACAATACCTGCTCCAGGTGCATAAATGGCAACACATTCACCTACGTCAGAGAATTTGGGAACTTGGTCATCGATATCAATGGCACCAACGGAGAATACATTGGGATTAGACGAAGGTGAGAAAAAGCAGGCGTCTGTACCGGCATTGCCAGCAGACACAAAGACAGGGATTTGATATTCCAAAACAAGAGAATTCAATGCTTCATCCAACAGTTTGGACTTGGGTCCACTCAAGGACAAATTGACTAAACTTTTTCCAGCTTTTCCATTTTGAATCACATATTCTATGCCTTTCAATAAACCAGAAGTAGAGCCGTCTCCGTTCTTGTTCAAAATCTTTACTGACTTTACATTTGCACCTTTAGCAACACCATAGTTTTGCCCAATAATTTTTCCCGAGACGTGCGTACCTTGAAAAAAAAGGGGGGGGGGAAGGAGGTTTCAATACAATGTTTTATCCGTGTAAAAATATCCCATATTTACCATGTCCACCCATATCAGAAGCATCTTCATGCTTAACCATGTTAGCTGCATGACTTGCTCTTCCGTTAAAGTCAACATGGTCAACAAATACACCTGTGTCCAATACATAGACATCGATTCCTGCACTATATAATCGGATGTAAATAAGTAAATGTATTATCCGAGTTGTACTATTATTCTCATTTACCCTCCGTTCGTATCAAAGTCATATTCTTCCAAGTTACCTTTCTCGCGTTGTCTAATTCTGGATAAACCCCAGTTAGCTGATTTGCCTGATACGATTTTTCTTTCTTCGTTTATATCCGTTGTTTTAAAGATTTGGTTTTCTTCGACATAATCGATAGTGGGTTGATTATTTAAGTAATCTAAGAATGCATGGTCGGAAAAGACGCCTGCAATGGCAACGAAACCATCTCCAATACTGATATGATCCAAGGACATATCTTGCTCCATGGCCGACGCTGCAGAAAACGTATCAACACTTTGAAGTTCGGGCTTCATGTTACGAATAGAAGATAAGAATTGACGGTGATGCGACATAATCATGTTACTTGCTGTATGATTTTATTAGTTTAGCCTTACTTTTATCGTTATTATTATTACCTGCTGCTTTTGGTATAGCAGTTTTAAATTTGATGATATGAGTAGGGTCATTGTCCTCTGATTGACAAAGAACAAAGTAAACAAGAGAAGACAAAATTCCTAGACGCAAAATTGACTTCATAGCAAGATGAAAAAAAAAAAAAAAAAAAAAAAAAGAGCCGTAAGGAATGAAGACTAAGGCCTACTTTATATATGGCTCGCTGTGTTTGCTCATTCTATCATTACTTAAAAATAATGAGCCTTTTTCATTACCGAGCTGATCTCATATTGACAGTAAAAAAAAAAAATAAAAAAATTACCCGATGAATTTGCTCTGAGAGCTATTTCATTCATGTATGTGGTAATGGGGGAGCTGTCAAAATTCACATTTCCTATTACGTACAGTTGTAGTACATTACAAAGCATTGGACACACACACACAAAAAAAAAAAAAAAGCAGTTACAAGCTGATGTGTCTATTTTCTTGCAAACAGGGGGATGAATGATATATAGGAAATTATTATTATTATTACCATACTACTTTCTGAGCTTATTATATCCAACTTCAAATAACATATCAATGTTTTATCTTTTGTGAGTCAAAACGACTATATATAGATTTTACCATTGATCTATCATTTTTACCTCCATGTCTATAGTATCTTCCGACCCAGTGAACTAAAGTCGTCCGTTTAGACTATCAAATCACAAAAAGTGAAACTTTGCAAAACACTATACATTCTCTTTTTAAGCCAAGCATTTTTTTTTTTTTTCTCTTTTCTCAGATGACAATGCATTAATTCTAGAAAACGATTAAAAGGAAATGATTGGATAATGGGCTGTTCTATGGACAACTTGTTGAAGTAGCGTGATCTAGCCCTGCGTATCTGAATCCCAAAAATACCAAACACTCTATTTGTAAAAGCACAGGCTTCAGTCTGCTGGTCTCATTGGCCCCTTATGTTATTGTCTGGCCTTGAATTGCTTAATAAGAAACTTTGTCTCTTTTCTATTCATGCAGTTCTCCCCTTTCTTTTTGTATATAAAAAAGAACTTCATTCTTGCATTTCTTTTCATTTCTTTTTTTTTTTTTTACCTTATATAAACTCTACTTATTTCTATTCTATACAAAAAATACAAAATGTACCAATATTCTCCAGATTCGAACGACTTTGTCGATGAACGTTTTGACACTTTATATAACGAAAAGTCAAATAACAGCAGTCAGCAACACTTGGAATATTTGTTTAACAATTTAACCGTATGTTTGTTATTGAAAAACAACTAGAAACACTTTAATTTATACATTCTTGTTAGGTTTCACCTCCATACGAAAAAGAGGATAATAAAAGCAGTAGTGACTTGATATGTTTTAAAGAGGAAATTTATGACAACGAAGAAGTTAATTATCCTACTGTAGCAACTTTATTTACACCAGTGAATTCACCTCCTTTATCAGAAATTATTGATAATGACGATGATGAATCTTTAGTAATAGACGAAAGTCTAATCATAGAAGAAACAACACAACCTATTGCAGTTTATGTAGAAGAAAGTAAACCACCAGCAAGCATGTATGACTATCATAAAGATTTAATGGACTATTACAAAAATGCTATCTTACGTCAAATTGACCCTCAGCATGTCATGCAATCAATAGAAACCACTTTACCCGACTCGTACAAGCATTATCTTGCTTGCATCAAACAATTACCCTCTTCTACTTGCTTGTAAACATATCTATTTATTTATTTATTTTATATACCCTATTTATTACTATTAATTGATTGATTAAAAAATATCCCTCTATACTACTGCGGTAAAACACGAAATACGGGTGTACTTTAGAACTTGACTTTTAATTTTATATAGTTGTTTCACTGAGAAATAGCTCCCCCTTATTACGCGACTTCTCCGTGCTTTATTTAATAAGCTTTCCCCTCCCCTTATTCTGGAAGATGAAGCACAATATAGATTAATCTTCTTTTTTCCATAAAAAGAACCATGGATTGCTTCTATCTTTTTATATGAAACATAAGATTGGTAGATAATAGCGAACTGAAGACACACTCAGCTTAAGTTGAGCAAAAGCCTACCTCTTTATTTTAGATATGCAAGCGGTCAACTGTATTTCATGTACTATCTAATATTACAAAGTAGTTATACTGTACTTTATTCTTTTTTAAATAGATTTTGCAGGAAAAAGGAGGAGAATAATTAAATAAGAGTTGTAAAGGGTGATATTATTCAGTCGTTTCGTCTGATGAAGTAGTAACTAATGACGGTGATTCAAAAGGGGTGTCTTGAGTTGGGTAGTGTCTTTTATTATGGTAAGAGTGGAATCCGCCTCTACCTCTGTACGGCCGACTTTGAAAAGAGTTTCGTGTATTATTGTAATGGTATGGTTGCCATTCGCTGTTGTTGTGTTTACTGTGATGGTTATTATGATAAGGTCTGCGTGGTTTGTAATGAGGTCTTGGAGAATAGTGTTGTGGGTGTTGCCAGGAGAGTGTAGGATAATACAAGGCATTTGCCGATCCCACCTGTGGATGATAAGGTACCATGTATTGATTATTTGTCACATACTGTTGCTGAGGCATCAGGTAGACACCCATGGGCTGAGGTGGGAATCCTATATGCAAGCTTTAGTATACAGGGTGTCATCATTCTGGTTTTTTCTTTTACCATTATGATGTCTAGCGTCCTCTGGGGCTGGTGCAATAGGGTATTGGTACACAAATAAAGGATAATTAGAGCCCATGCTCATTCTAGTATTAGGGTCTAAGCCGCTCGCAAGAACATCGCTACCCGGATGAGCAAAAATTCCAGAAGGTGTTGAATTAGCACTGTCCGCTGTACTTGTCGTCTCTTCCACAGGAGTTGGCTCATTAATATCTTCCTCAGCTATCACCTCCTCCTCTTCTGTGTATTCCTTTGTGATTTCCGCATCTGACTCTTCTACTTCCACCATAAAACTCAAATTAGCAGGTTTTTTAATCAGTGACCTAGCTACATGTTCAGGTAGTAAAGGCGAAGTTGTTTTTTTTAACAAGTTGTCTATTTTATCTCGATATGTCACAACGATCTCTTCCTCTTCTTTATCCACAACTACTGGTTCGTGTTTCAAAATTTCAATAACTACAGACTCCTCCTGTTGTTGACGCCAATGTTCTGTTGTAGTGTTCACTCGTCCTCTTCCTCTTTCACGCATGATCATGCCACCACGGCTTTTAGTTGACATATTATGGTCTTCGTTTCTAACCCATCCTCGTTGTTCGCGATGTCTTCCGTTTAGTAAGTGGTCAGGAATAGCACCCCATTCTTCATTTTGACTAAAATCAACAACTTCCACATGATCCTTTGCATTTATACCGCTTCGCTCTTGAGACGAGTCGTCGCTTTGGTCGGTTGCTAATGCGTCTACTTTATCGGCTACCAGATTCCATGGTTTTTTAGTTTCAGGTATGACATCCTCTGTTGCTGTATTGTCGTCTTTTGTCAAATTACAGCTATCTTCTTTAGGCTTTTGTTGTGCAGCCAAGGCAGCTGCTTTTTGTCTAGCACGTTCTGCAGCAGCCTGAAATTCTGCCTCTTGTTCGTCTCGACGCTTTTTGGCACGTTCAACCGCTGTCAGCACCACTGAGTTTTTAGGTGTGACAATAGGGTTATTTTCTGCGGTATTATTGTCAGCATCATGGTTTGGGGTATGCTCTTCTCGATGCTCAGGGGATTGTTGGTGAAGTGGTGGTGTTGGATGAAAAGCGCCCCCTTTGGCTACATGAAATTCATCCAATTTCTTTAATTTTCTGTTGTCATGCCATTTCTCCGAAGGATTGTTTTGTTTTTCAAATGAGTGGCGGTATTGTTTCTCAGATGATGTCGGACGTCTTTCAAAAGTAGAACGATAGTTATTTGATCTTTCCCCGTTCATATTAGAGGGATGTTGATGATTTTCAGTAGTGGGAGAGTGGTTGTTTTGCTTTTCTGCTGTTGGATGCCTATGGTCTTTTTTATTTACAAGTTTCTCCTCTTCCTCCTCCTCCTGTTTATGCTGTGTTTCCATAGAAACCTCTGTAGTGTCTAAAGTAACTTTTGTCCCGTCATCAAACTCCACCACATTGACTGAAAAATCATCTATCTCTTCGCTCACCATCTTGAAAAGAAATAAATACAACAGCTTGAGTTGAGACTTATCATTCCCTATTCTATTTTAGCTTACCTCGTCCCAAGATTGATGACTGATTTGTAAAGCATCGAATCCTCGAATTTCTTTCGTATTACTCTATAACACCTGTCAACACTCACTTTTTAAACAATTGACAGTCCGTATTTACCTCTAAAGGCTTCTCTTCTAATATGGCTAAAAAAAAAAAAAAAAAAAAAAAAAAGAAAGTCTTTTCAGGAAATAGTTCAAAATAAAAGCCCATTACTCTTCCAAACTTACTTTTAGTCAACACTGGTTCATCAGTAGTCTTTGTTATTGGTTTTAGTTTCGATTGAGTTATTGAAGGATTTGCCCAAGCACGATGTGTCTCTGCATTGGCAGTTTGAGAAGAATTCGATGTTCCTGTTGGATCGGTTGAATTCGATTCAGATCGACTTAACGAAGGTGATACTGATCCCCAAATATGAGGAGATCCAGCTGAAGAAGACACAATAATGTCACCTCCATTTGCATGTTCTCTTCTTAAACTGGGAAGATTAATGGGTCGAGGTGCTGAGATTTTACTGGCAAGCAGTCTCTGACGAGCTTGTGAGTTTCGATTACCTAAACAAATGCTGTCAATTAGACTACCCTTTTTTATATATATAAAAAAAAAAAGAACCTTCTTTACCTAAATTAATAGAGTTCGACATTGGACCTTTTGCAGTTCCAGAGTATTTCTTATTAGCTATATTAGGGGAATTGCTGAATCTTCCCATAATATTTGGCGATGTTTCTCCCATAATAAATGACTAATATAACAATGGATCCTTTTTTAATCTTTACAGTCAAGATCTCTTTATAGAAGAAGTGCAGAGGAAAAAAAAAAAAAAAAAAAAGAGGACACTGTTTTCATTGGTTGATGTACAATAAAAATTTTTCTCATCGTTTTTGGTGAATGATATCAAGAAAAGTTTGGGAGTTTATTAATTGTGCATGCATGAATTCTAATGATTATTGTTGATTAAGATAGCTCGTTTTCCTCCTAAAGCTACAGACTTTGGTATGTAAAGACTATGAATAAAGCTAACGAATGAAAGAATAGCAATGAGATAATAGATCAAGTGTCTGTCAAATGGATATTGAGTTCCGTCCTTAATGGACATAGACCATAATGTACCGCCAAATGTAGGGCCTATCCTATTATGTTAGTAACTCGGAGAAATTGACATTTACTAAGTTACCCATTGCGCGAACGAATGCTAAACAAGATTGACATAACCTAAACAAAGAAGTGATTAGTAGGACATATTTCTCTGCTTGCTTATTTTACCCATTAACAGTTCCCAGGATCTCAGGAGCAGCAGACATACTGACCTATATAAATGACTCGAGTTAATACTAGTCTATACGACCTTTAATAGCTAATTGTTACCATGATACCAAGACCAGTGAATGCTAAACAGTTAGCAAAGTATCGCACAAGTAATAGAAAAGCGTAAGCAAGTCTAAAGGTCCAACTAGTGCTTTCTCCATTTACTGAGACCCATTCTCTCAAGACAGACAATTCAGGGAAGAAAATATAAACAGGTACAAGTGCAACAAATGCCATTCGACAAAGCGTCAAAGTCGAAAAAGGTTTCGTGAGTTTGGGGTAGATTTGAAATTGAATGATTAACTGGGCTATACCAAAGACGGATAAAGCTTTTGCAAAATCTGCTGATGTTACGCCTAGACCACCAGCATACACAGGAGCTGTAAAATAAAGCGGTAAAACTTCGTCAAATACCATTGCATGAAATGAGAATAAACTAACATTTAAGGGAATGAATATACATGTAGTTCCTGTGTTATTTGTGTGTGTTACGAGTAAGAAAAGATAATGCTGTAGGAAGTTTTTGTAATAAGACGCATTGAGCCACTTTTTGGAACAATTTTTGTAGTAACATCATTCTTTAAAAGTGGTTCTTGTTGTTGTCTATGGTTATTATCTGCTTCCCATTTTCTACTGGCAATAACATTGGGGTTTGATTCTTCTAAATAAAAGTAACCAATCATAAATCCAGTCATTGATCCCAATGCAGATATAAAACAGGGTAAAAAATATGGATAATCCTTTAAGAACTGCCAATTGCCAAAGGTGTCAGGAAACTGTTCTGCGGGTCTATTAAGATAACCACCTAAAGCTGGACCTAGTAGAGAGAAGCTGTATTAGTAATGTAAACAGTAGTAAATGAAAAACAGCAGCTTACCAGCTATTTTACATATTCAATTGAGAGTATAATTGATTAGTATAAACAAAGTTGCAGTAAAATTGAATTCATACCTATCATGCCAGCACCCCAACAAAATCCAAAAATTGCAAAAGCCTTTGCTTTATTTGTATTATCTGTAATCTCGCTTACCATACTTCGAGCTACACCTGAATTGCCGTTCATAATACCACATAAAGCACGTGCACCAATTGCCCACCAGAGATTCTTACTTAATCCAAAAAGACACGTTGATAATGAATTACCAATCAAACCTGTTAATAGTACAGGGCGTCTGCCATATCTGTCTGATATTTTACCCCACATAATGGCTGTACAGAACTGCGCAATAAAGAATATGGATGCTAATTATAATTAATACAATAATTAAGAATAATCATAAAGAGCTTACTAATCCATCCTGCATAAGTGCCTATCTCTTTTTCGTCATCGGACAAATGAAAGTCTTTTAACTATTTAAAATGTAATTAATTAACACATTTTTTGATCCGCAGTGTGTGGTGTTACCATAAAATAAATAAATGGGAATAAGATGGTAGATGTAAGCGGCTCGCTTAATAAAATGATAGCAATCACTAACATTTGCAGTTTGGGTAAAGGCGTTACATATTCGTCGTCATTTTTAGTAAAGAGACTTTCATCATCTTCTGTCTCCAAAATAGAGCCATAATATGACCCACTCACCATAGATCCCCTTCTTCTTCTTCTTCCCACTATGGATTCCTCGTCTACTGGATCAACAAAACCTGAATTTGAGTGAATTGATTGGTTGCGAAGAAGTTCCGAATTGTACAAGCTGTTATTGTCATTATACAAGTAACTGGAAATACTATCTGTATAACTTTTTGATAACGTTTCCTGCTGAGAATTCATATTGATATGCAAAAAAGAAAAAGAAAAAAAGGGGGGGAAGAGAGAGAAAGAAATAGTATTAAATAGGAGTCAAAGGATGATTTAAAGTTTTAGTCACAATGAAAGGTGATCCAAGCTGAGTCATTTCCAAAAGTTATCAGTACGCATTTTGAAATTCTATTTTTACATGTTTATAAAAACTATGCATCTTTATATACACACACACATCATTCCTACCACATCATTTAGCAATTTTATCTATTTATAGTAATTTCTACATTTCATCTAAAGTAATAGTAAATTTTATTAGATTTAAGCAAAATAGTAAACTAAGCCCATGGTAGTGAGAGCAAAGAAAGATGGGCCGCTTACTAAAAGTTGACTTGCACCTGATTGTGCATTTGCGTTATTATTACTTCCTGATGAGTTGGGGTTGGAAGAAGAAGGACCATTTTGACCGACAGTCGGAGCCATATTAGACTCCTGCATACTTGCACTGCAACTCCATGTATTTCCCTTCACAATGTTATCTCCCTTGAGCTTACGTTCAATTTCAGAGCATCCCAATTTATTGGATGTCGTTTGAAGTCGCATACCACCACGAACATCCTGAAGCGCAGGCAAACTATAAGTACCAAAGTTACCTGCTAAATCCACCGTACCATGAATCTCAGACAACACAGGGAAGCCATCAATAGATTGCAACTGCGTGTTATTGCCAATAGAGAGAGCACCTGTAATCAATGAAAGGCTCTTGAATGAGGTTTCTGTCAATTTGTTATTGTTGGCAACTGTCATGGTACCACCCACGTTGGTAAGCTTATCCAATTTAAGACTCTCAAATTCGTTCTCGTGGAATGAAATATCTCCCTTAACTGTAGATAAAGAAGGCATATCAAGTTGGTTCAAATTCAAGAAAGTACCCTTTTGTAAAGTTTCCAAATGAGCGGCCTAATATACACACATTATTACAAGAAAAAAAAACTGCTTTCTGTTATATACTTTACATCAAAGGTCATGCCACGATTGTTACCCAATATCAAAATATCACCTGTCACCTCTTTTACACTATTAAAATCAAACGACCTCATGTAGTTGTTGGATGAGAGAGTGAATGACTCAATTGTCTCGGGCTTGAATCCCTCAACCTTTGGAGCACGCGTGTCCTGGAAACGAGCTGCATTGACCTTGGTTAAACCAGCAGGGAAGTTGATGCTTTCTAAAGCAGGCAAAATAGCCATGGTAACACTCTTGGCTTCTCGTAATTTGGGGAACTCGGCTTTGCTTAAAACAGTGTGGTTGTCAATCTTGATTTGGCCATCCACTATCTGAAGCTCGGGAGCACTAAAAGTTTGAAGGTCGACATTACCAGACATGGTCAAGTCACCAATCAGCTGCTCAACACCTTCCATTTTTAATTGTGTGGCGGCCATTTGAGTAATATCAATGACACCCTTGAATATTTTGCAGTTCTTGATAGAGTCGAGATCAGCTTGTGCAGCAACTTTTATATTTTTCTCACATTCTGCAGCCACTTTGACAACAGGATCCTGGACTACAAACAACCGTTACATAAAGAGAAAAGGGGGGGAGGTTTTCTTTTTACCTTCATCTACGGCTGAAACAGCATAAATTGCAGCTAGAGCAATAACACCTAGAGTTAATCTAACCATAATAAATTGGATTTGCAAAAAGAAAAAAAAAAGGGGGGGTGATTGTAGATGACACCCCTTTATAACAGAATATTTTCTCATTGTTGTTGTTCATTTTGAAATATTAAGAGAATGGCATTTTTCTTAAGTAATGCAGCTTTCTGTTTTAGTTGATATTGGAACTTTTGCCTTAATAGGACTTTTTTTTGGAGAGGGGGTACGAAACACCAATCCCCACTTGTTCTCGCGTGTTTCTTTTGATTGCATTCCCGAGGAACATAGGTCTGGGCGGGGGCAGTAATGGGGAGAAAAAAAAAATTTTTTTTTTTTTTATTTGCATAATAATATCATATAATAATAGCATAGAAAGGAGTGTCAGCATAGTAAAGGTTCATGAGTTGAGAAGTTGACAAATGGAACTTCGGACCATTCTTGTTCAGAGGTCAGTGTAAGAAAGGAATCTTGATCAAGTAACTGTTTTGACCATAACAAGTCAGCTACGTGAGGTGTATTGTCGACAAAAGAATAAAGCATTAATTCTGCAAGATCATGCGTAGAAGTAAATTGTCTTTCATGTTGAAGGTCTTCTTCGCCTTCTAACTCTTCTATATGAGGATGAGTCAAGTCTAAAAAGACCAAAGAAGAGGGAGTTTCTTCTTGTGTTGTTTGAAGAATCACGTCAACATGATTCTTTATCTTTTTGATATCTTTTAAACCTTGTTGCTTGTTATTATTTTTACTGCTGTTGTTCATTTTTTTGTTGTTTTTATTTCTATTATTTCTACTCTTAACAGCCATTTTTTACTATGTATAATTTGTTACAAAAATAATTTAATAAAGTTAAAAAGAAAAAAGACTAAAGAAAAAGAAGAGGAAAAAATTACAATAGCCAGGTCTTCTTATTTATATACAACGTTGAACATCATCATCTTATTATAAACCGTTTTCTAACAACGTGTGATTTTTTTGGCAGGTGTACACATAAAATAAATCTCACCACTTACAGGAACAATAAGACGATTTTTTTAATATTATTTCGACCAAAATTATATTCTAAACACGCACACTTCATAGTAGATAAAGACTATATATATATATATATATATGAAAATGAGGCTTTGACCAATACGAGTCCTCTTAGATGCTACAACAAAAAGAAAAATTCATAAGCAATTACAGAAGGCCTTGATTAATTACATTCGCCACTCGGCTAAAAATATGCAAAGTAGCCGTTTTTGTGGCACCACCAGAGTATCCTGTCAGTTCCCTGCATAACCTTTAGCATGTAAGAACATGTTATTAATGACTGTGCAATAACCCTTCCAAATGTTTTGATATTAGTAAAATGATAAAAGCTCTTTTAATAGCACAATATCGTGGAAAGCAACAGTCATACCACCTTATACAAGCCTATTAATTTAGGTCACCTGTTTGCGATTTGATAGAAATTATGGTTCGCCAGAACTTCTGGCACATCAAAAAACGATATATTTAGATACTTTACACCACTTAAAACCGTGCGAGACAGAAGCACGCCGAAGAAGAGTATAAATAACCGTGTGTGTGTGTTGATACATGTCAGCTGCTGTTACCAAGGGAACTAATTTGTTGTCAAAAAAGAATATACCACTGAAGACCTAAGCAAGGAAACTTAAAGAGGCTGACCAAAATGAGAGCGGCACTTGTATGTTGCATTTGTTTGAATAGAGTATATAACGTACTCCATGCACAAGTATCAAGTCAAATGCAGTTGAGCACCCCTATATTAGATTCTACGGCGTAAAGATTAGGACCCTGACATTATTAGTGTACATACAGAACACCAAAGAAGTAATCACTCGGTGTTTTTTATAACCGTGTGCAACAATGTCGTCTAACATAATAGGGGCCTTAGCTTATGCGTACTGTTTAAATTAAATATTGAAACAATAACTTTTTATTTATATATCAGTCGGAATAATACTCCAAATGGTACCAGCTATGGCCATAAGAATGGCTGTAACCAAGATGAACCAGTTCACTAATGTT
This sequence comes from Mucor indicus B7402, assembly GCA_000697295.1. NCBI lineage: Eukaryota > Fungi > Mucoromycota > Mucoromycetes > Mucorales > Mucoraceae > Mucor > Mucor indicus. Next base: position 23,435 of record JNEK01001530.1, on the reverse strand, counting down.
TCACCTATGGATAATTTGCCTTTAAACAAGTATAAATGACAAATAACAGGAAATATAATAGAGATGGAGAAACTAAACAAAGCACCCAATAAAGACTATTAAATGAGATGAGTATGATACTACTGCTTCAACAAACCGTGCTTTTACCATCACTTTATCAAAGCCGGGAAATATGAGAGCTATATAGACTAGAATTCCTGTAATCATTGATCTTCCTAAAACAGTTAAAAAGCCTTTTCCCCAAAAGGCGTGATTCTTCAACCATGTTTCAACCTTATCTTGGCCAAAGAACCAAAGTTCCCAACTTAAATTTAAGGGTTGTAACATAAGTCCATATTTTGCAATGGGTGTCAATACGAGTAACCAAATAGCAAAACGATTCAGTAGCTGGCTATATTCTTCAATCAAAGCTAAATTTTGAGTAATCTATATAATCCAGTTAGTAAAAATAAGACTGGGGGAGATTAGTATAACAAACCTCTTGTAATGACTCTTGTCCAAACATGAGATATCCAATAATGGCCATGAACACATAAATGACTGTAGTAACTTGATAAGTCACATTGACCATTTTATTATAATCGCTCGGGTTTTCCATATCTCGGTAGATTGAGGGAAATACAGCATGACCTGCAAAACCTGACATGATCAACCCAAAACTCAGGGGAAGTAAAGATATATCACTAGGAACTACTTCAGTCTCCTACAAACAACAAATAAATAAGTAAAGTATGTATACAAAATTAGAGTTAGTACCATGGGGTCAAAAAGACTACCGGGTCTTTCATATTTGGACAAACCATCATAAACCACAATCACCACAAGACTAAAACATGCAATAATGCCAATTAAGCTTGTATAGGCCAGCTTTTTGATAGGTAAGAATACAGTAGGTGTTAAAATACAAAGCGAGATCACTCTTGTTTTGACAAGATCCAATGCAGGAAATAAAGATTGAATACCGTCCCCAAGCAAAACAATCATAGCCACACTGTGTGTAATATTATTAATATAAACAAATAAGGGTATTATTTTGTTATAGATACCCTATCGTAATCAGTTCTACTATAAAGATAATGCTGATTAGCTTTCTTCCCTGGGCACCAAACGCAATTTCACCCATATCTCCGTACGTTCCCGTATGATCACTGCGTGTGTTAAGGCATTTTACAATCACCTTGGCAGTATAGTTAGTAGCCAAGCAACAGAATAAAAATATCAAGGAACCATAAAGCCAGCCTGCCAGACGTAACGAAAGTGGCAATGCTAAAATTCCTACGCCTACCAATACATTGACAGCATTAAACGCGCTTTGCAGAAAACTGCTTTTAGTACTCTCAGGATAGGACTCATGTTTATTGTTTATTGCTCCTTGAGGAAGTAATTGCTGTGAAATAATTGAACTGACTGTTGTATGTCTTGAAAGTGGCTCAAAACTTAAATAGTTGACATGATCCGTTGTTCTTTGAGAAAATGTTTTATACATCATTTGATGGTCAGAATCACTATTCGAGAAATAGTGAGTAAGTGTGTGGAAGGAGTTTTATAAGTCTTACTTTGATTTTTTTTTATACAAATATTGTTGTTCTTCTTCGTCTCCGAGCAAGGAGGATGGGTCTTCCTCTTTTATAGAAAGAGCGTCTGCCATATACAGAATTGACGCACGGGAATAGGATCCAGCGAACTGTTGGATAGAGTTCTTGAATGAATGAGGGCGTGAAATAGGTGTGTTTTGTGCAGAGTAAAAAATGTCATCTTCATCTGCTTGAAGTGTGCCACCACCACGATGTAAAGGATGCGTATTGCTAGGTACCCGAATACTATTTATGTTTGTTTTTTTTTTTTTTTTTTAAGAAAAGAAGAACAGAAAGAAAAAAAAATGGCTACTTTCTCTCTTTTATTTGTTTCTTGAAACAGTTTTGAAATGCACAGACACTTTTGGTGCTTCACATTTTTTTGAGTTTTCTATAAATCCTGTTTAAAGTTTTAAAAAAGGATTAAAGTAACTAACAATGATTTATTGTGTATATATATATATATAATACTTGGATTGAGACGTCTATACAGCACATTTCTACAAATACTGTAACCGAAACTCACTATGGTTATAAAATGAACTTTTACTGTCATACGTATTCTGTACTCAAATAACACTTTTTATTGACAAACCTATTCTCTATATTACCAAATGCAGGTTAAACAAGCTGTTATCATGGGATCCTTTAGTGTAACATAGTCCCTACACCATTGTTCCCCCTTTTGTATGTCAAGATTATTAGTTTATTTCAAATTACACGACCTTTAAAATATTAAGAGTGAATTCTCGATTTTGCTGGTTGCTTTTATTAAATTAATTTCCCCATATTAAACTTGCATTATGCGCTTTTGATATAAAAGGGGGTTTTTATCTAAAATTACACACATGACATAACTGGAGAGGAGGATTGTCTTTGTACACACTCTTCAAACGACAGTTTAGATGTCTAATAAAACAACCTGCATAGCAATACATATGACAATGGCCATAAAGGGCTACTGTTTTCTTTCAAGTTTCATATTGTTAGGGGCTCTTTTCGGTATCATATATGTTATTTTGAAGGACTCTTCTTTCATATTATTATATAAAAGAAAAGCTGTATATGTTTGTCCATGGAATAAATCCAGTAACTAATAGGTGTTTCTTTCTCTCTAACGAAATCGCCTTTCCCCGTAATACTACATGCTATCGTTCTTCTCATCAATTAAATATGCACTTCTGACGTTGTACTAAGAGAGGGATCAACACCTTTCTGAAAGGCGACGTATATCTGGCGATTTCCGAGCAGTCCTCGATTAACGTATACTGCATTTGGCAAAACGATCTCGCATGACAAATCGAAACTGCTAAATATCTGTAATGGAACAGATGCAATTAGCAGGATCAACTGACTACAGCTCTTTTGTTATATATAGTGTTCTGCATGAAATAAATTATATCTTTCATGACAAATCCTGGTGAACCGGGTTTCTTGTTATTTTCTCGCCTGCAGACATGGAATCCAAGGCCATCTATGTCGATGCATTCTATCTTTGTTATTATGTACTCTCAGACATAGGCTATTTATATATTTTAATTTTGTTAATTTATCGTACCTTAATTCCATCAGGGTTTAAGGTAAGGTCTATGACGTAAAGATTATTGTCTTTTATGTTGGTAGTTCTTATTTTAAAATTTGGCGCATGTCACGCCAGAATTATAATGAAAATTTTTGTGCTTGAAAGCACATTATTCTACTTTTAATTATTAAATTAAATTCGCAAAAATATTTTTATACTTGGCTAAAATTTATAATTTTCAGCAGAATACATTTAGATTTATTCAATTAATATTCCAATCAGTGAAAAAGGCTGTTTAGTCGTTTAATTTTAAATTGGCAAATGAGCTCTGACAAATTCCAAAAAAAAAAAAAAAAAAATTCTTTCTCTTTCTTTTTTTTTTCTCTCTCTCTGTTTTAACGCTTTTTGTATATAAGGAAAGGTTCTGCTTTAATTTCTCGATTTTCTCCAAAACAAAACGAAAAAGACGTTTACCAGTACTATTCCCGTTGACATAATTAAAGAAACAATGAACGACCCACAAGTAAATAACCAACCTACGACAATTGCACCAGGTAAACACCATTTACATAAAAACAAAGAAAAAATAGTGATATATTTATTTAGGAGTTGATGAGGCTCCTATGGCTGTGTATCCTTTAAATTCTAGTGCAAAATTAGACCAAGAGCCGAACCCGTTTGAAAAGAGTTTTTCTGGAGCTACGATAGAAGATATTAAGGCGAAAGATAGTAAATTAACATTACCACCAGTTGCGGCTATTACCAGCCCATCTCCTTTAATGCCAAACACTTCTACTACTTCTGTGATAGGAGGTGGCATCCTACCAAAGGAGGTCACAAATCAGTTTACTTGGGATACACTTCGCACTGGACCGTTATCACCTTCTATGTTACAAGGACCAGTTAATGCTGGTGAATATGTTAACTGTAAGGTTATTCAAGAAGGGGGATAGATATATCCATATTAACTTCTTGGCTAAATTCTAGTTCCAGCTAAAACCTCTTCTTTTACACCAGCTAAAATGGAACAACAATTATCAACTACTACTCGATCTCGTCAATCTTCTACAAATAGCATTAATAATCGAAAACGCTCAGCTTCACAGACAGAATCCATAGATAGTAGTAAATCACAGGAATCTTCAGAAGATAAACGAACAAAGAGAAAATCTACAAAAACATCTACTAAAGACACTGAAGATGATGAAAAAAGAAGAAACTTTTTGGAAAGAAACAGAATAGGTAAGAATGTTTCAATTCGCAGTTCTGTGTAATAACATGTAAACTAGCTGCTTTAAAATGTCGTCAAAGAAAGAAACAGTGGCTAAATAATTTACAAGCTAAAGTCGAGTTCCTGACAAGTGACAATGAAAGACTACAACTTCAATCAGAAGCATTGAAACAAGAAATTGTCAACTTAAAGACCTTATTATTAGCACACAAAGATTGCCCTATAGCTCAAGCCAATGGATTTAACACAAATTCTATACATAAGGGCGGTATGTTATTAACAACAACTGATATGATGAGACCCACTACTTCTTTTCAACAACCCAACACTAATGCTACTACTCAATTCCCACAACAATCTAATAACAATAATCAACCAATAATGACAGCTAATGGATCTTCTTCTTCTGTTATTAGATTCTAATCATAAAGCATTTTACCTCTTCATTTTTTATTAACAAAAAAAAAAAGATTTGAGTCAAAGTAATAACTATCCAACTGTACAAAAGATGTTTTTCATAATAATAAAATCTACTCTACTATCTCTTTTTAAATCCAAACTTTTTCCGTTCATAAAATAAGTCTGTTTTCGAAGATCCTAGATTAATAATCTTTGGGCAGCCTTCTCGATCTTTCTCTAAGCGAGTACATCCCACACAATAAAAGGCGTCAGATACACCTGGTCCACCACAAACTACACAACGACCTTGAAAAGAACCTAAATTCATTTTTTTTTTTTTTTTTTTTTTTGTTAATTGACTACATTACAAAGGTAAAATTATAGATGCTTTACCAAAATTACATTCATCGCAAATATGAACAAGTGTTGCAGGTCTAACATAACTACATTATGGAATGTGAGTACGTTCTTTTTTGGGGAAAAAGTATTTTCTTGTTTACCTATCACAAATGACACATCTACCATCACATTTTTCACATAAACGGCCAATGGCAATGCCTGGTTGTTTACGACAAAAGATTAAATCAGGGTGATGCTTGGCCATAATTAAAGAAAAAAAAAAAAAAAAAAAGAACAAACAATTGAATTTTCGACGCGCGCAGTGATTATATAACACTTGAAATGGTGACTTTGTTTTAGTCTTGAAAACCAGGTTATGTAATGCACGTATGACTTGAAATGCTTATAAAAACCACTTCAGGCAGTGCGCCACTGCGGTGCGCGTAGTACTCCCCCAAAATACACTGTACTGTAATGGTAGTGCGGCTTATTGATCTAGAATTTTCTCCAAGCCCGTCTCTTCATTGCTGAAAAATACAATGCTATTCTTACTAAGATGCATTTCAGTATCGGTATTGGTTACTTTAGCACCAAATCACTTGCTTTATCATTATGTAATGTTGCTAATCTAATACTATTGTTGTTCAAGTTAACTGCAGAACGCCTGAGTTGCTTCCACTTGGCTATGCCGACATTATACCTCTTGTCATACAAAATTTGTCACTCGCTCGATAAAAAAAAAAAAACAACCCTCTGACAAACATTTAAGTATCATGAAACAATAGCAAGAAGAGGTTTCTAAACATGGAAGACTCTCAACCAAATCCCTGGCTCCAAACCCAGGGCATTTACCACAATGCTCAGGTAAGGGTTGAAAATTTTTTTCTGCACCAGAAACGATCTGATTAGCAGTGAAATTAAAATGCCGTTCTTGCCTGGTAAGTAACCCTAGTTTTTTTTTTTTATCTTTCCCTTTCTTTTTTTTGTATTTCTACATATATATACTTTTGTATATATGTACAATTAAAGATAAATATCAACAAGAATAAAAAGCCACCCCACTCTTACTTTTTAAAATAATATACAAGTCAATGGAATCTCAATCAGAACCCCAACTTGTGAAAACAGAAGAACAGGAACCTACTGTAAACCAACTTGCAAAAGACAACCAACCCAAGTTGGATTATCCCGGGATTAAAAAAGAGGAAACTAACAAGGAAGATACCCCAGTTGCACCTGCAACGACCCCACTACCTGTCAAAGAAACCTCTCCTTCAGTGCCACCTCCTGAAACAACCAATACAGTCACTGCCGCCACAATAGAAAACAATACAGCACCACCACCAACTACTACTACTACTACTACTACTACTACTATCACCCCTTCAACACAAGATGGATCTGTTATCTTTCCACCTTCTACTACACCTATTACAACATTTGAGGAAATTCAAAAACAACTAAAAAGCACATTGGATCACGTAGAACAACGGGATATGGTGAGCGGATTTCAAACACTAAGTAAAGCAACAGGTGCCGTTGTCGATAATTGTGAGCAACTAGGTACAGTCCCAAAGAAAACACAAGCTTAGGACGGAACAACTGACATTGATATAGGTCTGACATCGGACGATCATCCCTATAATGCGATTGATAGAGAACAATTTTGGGCTGGACTTAATAATTGTTGGTTATATGCATTGGCGCAACGGCAAGAACCCAGCTGTGATGCAGAACGACTGACAGATCAGCATTTATATAGTCTAAGAGAAATGGTCGTGTCTTGGGCAGATAAATTGGAACGTTATGGATTAGTGGATTATGAAATGGGGTGGTGGGAAGCAGATATTTTAGCCGCCATTGATGGTATTTTGGCAATGAATTATGCTGCTGCTCAAGCTGCTGCTCAAGCTGTAGTTGCTCAAGCGGCTGCTGCTTTATTCGGTAGCGAAGATGTGAATATGTAGATTTTTTTATTTAGAGGAAAAACTAATCCAAAAAAAAAAAAAAAAAAAAAAAAAAAAAAAAAAAAAAAAAAAAGAATAAATGTAAATACTATCAGGAACAATGAAATCAGGCTCTTGCTCTTTTCGTTGAGGATTCACCTTCTTCATTGACTCGTTTCAAAGAGGTTTCGTCCTCACTTGAACTTTCACCGGGCTCCATAATTTTATCCACTTGAATTTTAAAATCACGAGATGTACTTCGCTTCATATATTGCATGAAATCCACGCGAGATTTCCTACTAAGCTGAATCAAGTGGCGTTCAAATTGTTCTACTGCAAAGATCAAATTGGGTATCATTTTTGTTTCACGTAAAATCTTTGCTTTCTGTTTCATATCCACTTCTCTTCGTTTTCCCTTCTTTTTAGATCCCTCATCTTGACTCTGCGATTGTCCATAGACTGTCAAGAATTTGTACATCTTGTCTGTCACTTCTGTACCACAACGGCTAATTACTGTGATAAAATCAGGAGAAACTTCTTGTGGATAAGATGTTTTCTATAAAACAAGTGAGCTTTCTTGTTTAGACAAAGGAAGGAAGTAACTTACATATTTCACTAGAGTATGTAGTGTCTTGTAAGCTTTGGTCAATGTCTTGAACAAACTTTCTGCATGTGTGTCTGTTAAAACTGACTTGACTAATTCACTTAGTATCATCAAGAGACAAATGATACGTCGGCAAGTTTCTTTTTCAAAGGGTCTCGCTTTATCCTCCAACGAGTCCATAGCTATATATATATATATATATATATATATATATATACTGTCAGTCCAAAATTCTCGTCTAAATCAATAAAAAACTCACCACATATCTTTAATCGTCCAATACTCCACGTTAAATCATCAAATGAAGCATCGAGAAATTCAAATAGTCTACTAATGATGGTTACATACGTCTTTTGATTAATGATTTGATAGGTCATTGTTTGTTCCATTTGACTATCGTCCGGTAACTCCAAATCACCCATAAACAAATGAACATCTTCAGCAATTCTCTGGATCGTATCAAACTCGCCGATACTTGCGCACAAGTCAATCAATAAAGTAAACACATCCCTAGCCAAACTGACCTCTTCAATCGGTCTTTCCTTGGCCAATTCATTCAACCAGTTAATTGCATGTTTTGAACGGACCGTGAAATCCATACTCTTCTTGTCAAGCTTGCTGCACAAAAACGAGACAATGTGCATCACCTGTGACGCCTCTTTGTAAATGGGTGCACGTCCTGATAAATACTTCAGCACTACTTCCTTCAGTTGCAGTGTAATTTCAATGATGATTCGGTTTGTGCTTTTGTTTCCATACTCGCCGTCGTTGGCTAAGATAGAAATTAAGAAAGAACGGAAATGGTCGGGCCAGACGTGGTTTACGATTTCAAAGGTAGATAAAACACTATTAGCAATAGAACCAAGGACAGAAGTGGATTTTTTAGCAGAGGGATGACTGGCATAAGTGCTATCCGAATCTTCATTGACAAGTAAAGCAATATACGTTTTACAGATAGTGACAATTTGATCGAGGTATTCTTCATCTCGTCGACAGTACTCATCATCAATAGCCTAAATGTATGTTAGCCAACTTTGAAAAGTAAAAAAAGAGATTTCATCTTACGTATTTGAGGCTGTCAAATGTACTTGTCACAATAAAATGAGCAAAATCAATATCCGTTCTCAAGTCTCTAATGCTGTACTCTTCTTTTGCAACATTGTCTTGAGAAAAAACGGCTTGGAATAGTTTGGATGTAAATGTCAAACTAGCATATGTTTGTGTTTGAATTTGACCCGTCTTTCGTCCTTTTTCATTCGTAGAACTCTCTTTTAATACGTGGATGATGGATTTGCGTTTTTTAAACAAGGTCAATATCTTTTCTGTAGAGGCTACAGTGATATCCTCATCCAAGTACACATACTCTATTGAAATCTACCCACTCATGTCAAGCCTTCTTTTTCTTTTTTGTCTTTTTCTTTTTTTTTCTTTACCTCGTAAATGCCTATCATCAAGCTGGCAAATTGATTGTTTTTTAAGCCAATATGTGTCGCCATATCGAAATTAGCTGTCTTGTCCAATTCAAAGTCTTCAAGATTACATTTTAAAAGACGATCAATGACTGAATCCATATTGACCTTGAACCTCGATAGCGTTTCTTGTGTCACAGCGGTTACCTTTTGTGTGGATGCGATTCGGAAAGACTTTACGAGATTGGCCAGCAACACATGAATGGGCTCATTGACTCTTGGATAACCTCCATTATTGGCATTTTCGATACATGCATCTATCTTGATAGGATTGGCGATACTGGTGTTTTTTTCGTAGCTTTTTAAAAACTACTAAACAGTGAGCTATAATCATCCGTCTCTAATAGTGAACTTACTTGTGTATAAAGCAGGTCGAAAATATCACCAGCGAAACTAGGATGTTGCATGCTTAAGGATCCTAACCCATTGTAAGTACACACTCTCACTTCATTTTGTTGACTAAAACATCTTCGCAGTAAACCTATAGGCTTTTTCGTTTTAGAGTTTTGTAAAAGGAATACTAAAAGATTATACCCATGATTTCAAATGCAACACCTTGAGCTTGTTCTTCGTCAGTTTCTCCTAGTTGTTCGTTTAAAGTATTCAAAAAGCCACGTACAGCCATTTCACGACCATCTAAATCTCTGCATTGTACATTAATAGGGTAGGTATTTTGTATGTGTATCTATTTACTTTGCAAATAAACTCTTTCTGAGAATGAGGATCAAACCATCTCTAAAGTGATCGTTTGTTTTGGATATAGGTTGAATTGCGTATAGTAAGCGTTCTGCAGTAGGCAATGGTAGAAAGGAAAGAATATCAAGAGTATCTTTAATCTAATAAAAAGCATATGTAAGTCCATCCTGTAGTTGCATTCAAGTTCATATTACATTATTCAAATATTTGTCTACTGATTCAGGATATTCTCGAATAATTGTTGATAGCAATTTCAAGAAATCAATCGCGCTGTTGGATCGCGAGACAATACGCGATGTAATTTGTTCTAAAATCTCAGTTCTAACGATATCGTGGTATTTGAATAGACGTAAAAGAATATTGATGCCAAGCTGTATGACCTTTTCCATCGGTCCATCCTCTTTTGAAGTATGACTTCTTGTCTTGATCGTAGCTAAAAAGAAAGTGAATGAGTCCACTTGAATCTAAACGAAAAAAGTAAAATTGTATACTATTGGATTGAAAGAAACTCCCAGCATTTGCACCTGTGTCTATTAATAAGATGGCTAATTGAGTTAAACTTTGAATGACTTGATCCCAGCCTGCTGTTGCTGATTTGTCAGTGACATCCAGTAAGACTTGTCCATACTTGTCAGCATCCAAAGATGAATATTCAGAAATCCAATAACATCTGTCTAATTTATCTGTGTCTCTGTATATGGATATGATGGATGATTTGAATAGATCATACACAGTATCCTGAAGGCGATGAATTCTAGCAGCTGTGAGTAAGCAAGCTACATTGAATAGCTCGAGTTGACTTGCTTTGTTGGTTTTTATGATTTTCAACAGTTCATTCCCTAATTCTTGATCTTGCTTCAAGGCAAACGAAATATGCAACATGACTGTTCCTTCTATGCTGCTTGTATCATGATCAGAATCTTGATTAAAAAAGTCAAGAATGCCACTAAGGACAAGTCTTTTATAACCCTACATTCACATTTAACGCAAAGAAAAGTTACAAACTAGAACCTTACCTTTCTTGAAAGTAAAAGCAATTGCCATACAAAGGGCGGGATTTGTTCTATTTCAACATTGGGCATTTCTCTATAAAAACAAATAAGCTAAAAGAACTGCAATGTGCTTTTTCTAATGATTACTTTATCAGCACTTTCAAGACAGCTTCTAACTGATTTTTAGATAATTCCATATCATTGAGTGCAGATACAATGCCGACAACAATTTGGTAATTCCAATCAGCGTTTAATAAGTCGTCAAATAGGTTACTGCATTCTACGACCTCTTCAGCAGCTACAAGTAAATTCCATGTTTTTGAAAATACATCAAGAGAACGAAGATGAATAGCTCTATTCTCTTTTATAGCATCTACAGTTATTGTTGCAAGTTGATTTAACATGGAAGTTGAGAAAAACTCGAGCTAATATCATAAAGTTGTCAAACCATGGCTCTTTTTTTTTTTGCATAAATTTTGTACCTCTGGTAAAATTAAACTGACCACAGAAGATGCTTGCTTTGATTTTTCAGGTGCGTCATTCTCTTCATTACATAGCCTAAACAAAGGCATAAATTGGCTGTCTTTTTCTACTCTAGGATAGTTTACCAATTCACAACACTTTTAGCAATTAAAAATCGACGCTGAAGAGCAGTCTCAATAGGTGAACCTTATAGGGTGTTAATAGAAAAGAGAAATACAATCTGTCTATTTTTTACCATGAATAATTGCTCGAAGTAATAAAGTTGTATCAACATCATTAGTACTTTTATAGTCATTTAACTTGAATTTCAAGAGATTTTCAATCTTTAATTGAACATAATGTCAGTCTTTTTTTCTTTCATTTATAAAAGTAGCATTACATGAGCTTCTTCTTCTCCATCCAAGAAGTCTACAAGGCCTGTCTTGTTGGCATGTTTACTCAATTTAAATATCTCAAGGTCCATACTTTAGAGAAAAAAAAAAAAACAGGATGATTTTTACTGTGAACGTGTTTTCTCGTGGTGAGATCTTCACTGCGTTTAGTTTGTGACTTGCCCTGCACTCATAAGTAAGGTTTTTTTTTAGTCTCGCTTTTTTTTTCTTTTTTTTTTCCAACAAATTTTTTTTAAGCTACAAGCGGTATAAAAGAAAAAAAAGATCGTTTTTAGCATATACATGAATACTACCCAATCTCAGGCTTCTAATACTCCTAAACCCGTCTTGCATGGTGTAAAAATTAAACAAAGAAAAGTAAGCACAAAAACGTTCATCTTTTTTTCTATCATCTAAAATAAAACAAAGGGTATCCAAAAAGCAAACGCTAAGCACGAACCTGAGAGTAAGTTGACTTAGGTGACTGTTTTCTTGGTTAGTTAACTCTCGTTTATAGTTTTTAGAGATCAATTACTCGTTCATTTCAAAAGTATTAAAGAAGGTGATTTTGACGGTCTTCTTTCTAAACTTGACAGTCTTGGTAACACACTTGATTATCGTAAATACGGTGATTCTCTTTTCGAAATTCTTATTACTGGTGGTATTTTAGGTAAGGAAATACTCTCTCCTTTATAATGATACTAATTTGAGAAAAAAAAAAAAAAAAGAACCTGGAGGAATTATTAATGATGATGCTGAACGAAGCCCTTTCTGCATTTTTGCAGCAGAAGATGATGCCGCCGTGATCAAAAAATATGTTGATGTATTGAACAAATTAACTCGTCGTTTCAAGTATTTGCAAAGAATCTTTGGAGAAACACTTCAAAATATTTTGCAATTCATTAACAAGTGGCAATCTGAAGAAAATTCTAAATTGGCCAAAACAACTGGTTTTGCTATTTGCTCCCAACTTGTGCCTTCTTCTGTTTTGAAGACACTGTTTCAAGATTATCTTGTTAAAGATGGTGTTGCTTTGGAATTTATTACCACTGTTTTCCGTACTGTTTTGAAGGAGCAAAGCATTGAACAATTAGGTCGTACGTTATCTAGTGAAGGCTTAAATGCTCGTCTTATTGATTTCTTCCCTCCCAACAAGCGTGACGAAGATTCACTTGCTCGTCATTTTGAAGCTGAAGATATGAAAGAATTTGTCGATTATTATCGCAAGAACAAAAAGAATTCCATGAAGAGTTCTCTTTTAAACAAATTGACTGAACAATTGCAAGAAGAAGCTTCTTTAGGTGATATTGTCTCTTTAATTAAGGCTGATATGAAAGAAGCCTCTCTTGCTGAAGCTGATGTAATCCCTATTATTTGGCAGTCGATGATCAACACAGTTGATATGATGGGTCGTATTGACCAAATTGAATCTCAAGTTTTACGTGTTGTGAACAAATGGACAAAGTTGCTTGAAGAATTCTGTTCTTCTCCCAAGACTGAAATTGTGCTTATTCAAAGAGTTCAATTCACTTGTTATGAAGAAGTCAAGATAACCAAGTATTTCCGTCGTATCATTCAAACACTTTACAAGAATGATGTCTTGTCTGATAATGCTATTCTTTACTGGAATGACAAGGCACATCTCGCTCAAGGCAAGACTATCTTTTTGCAACAATTGGAACCCTTTGTTAACTGGTTAAGAGACAATGATGATAGTGATGAAGACTCTGATTAATCTCCATGGTAACCAATAGAATTTTTAGTTATTTTTCATTGGTTTAATTATACTACAATCCAAAAATAGTAATAAACATTTATCTTATCATCCACTTGACTAACGACGAACGCCCTATGTAAAAAGGAGCGTTACTCGTAGTAAAGAAATAATCCTTTTTTTTTTTTTTTTTTTTTTTTTTTTTTTTTTTTCTAAAAAAAACCAAAAAAAAAAAAAAATGTCCATTAGTATTGCAAAGACATATCCTTATGTCAATGCAAATAAGCCCAAAGAATATTATGATTACGAATCACTTCAAGTCAATTGGGGGTAAAAAAAAAAAAAAGTGCTTTTTTTTAGTTGTTGTTAATTCTCATCCTTTTTTCACAAAGATCTCAAGAACCTTATGAGATTTGTAGAAAGATTGGGCGAGGAAAATATTCTGAAGTATTTGCAGGTATTAATGCTTTAAATCAGCAAGAATGTGTCATTAAAGTTTTAAAACCTGTAAAGAAAAAGAAGATCAAGAGAGAAATCAAGATTTTGCAAAACTTGACAGGAGGCCCTAATATCGTTGGTTTATTAGATGTTGTTCGTGACCCTGAGGTAATGTTGTCAAAAAGAGAGGTTATTTGTTACTTATATGTTATTGTAGTCTCGAGTACCTTGTTTGATTTTTGAAAGTGTAGATAATATTGATTTTAGAACACTCTATCCTACTTTTACTGATATGGATGTCCGTTATTACATGTACGAACTCTTAAAGGCACTTGACTATAGTCATTCAATGGGTATTATGCACAGAGATGTCAAGCCACATAACGTCATGATTGATCATCCTAATAGAAAGGTAAGAAATAAAGAACACTAGTTGGAATAGTGACTTACAAGTCATCATTAGATTCGTTTAATTGATTGGGGTTTGGCTGATTTCTATCATCCTGGAGAAAAATACAATGTTCGAGTTGCTTCGAGATGCTTCAAAGGGCCTGAATTGTTGGTTGATGATCAACTTTATGACTACAGCTTAGATTTATGGAGTTTTGGTTGTATGCTTGCTGGTATGGTGTTCCGTAAAGAGCCTTTCTTCAGTGGTGCTGATAATTATGATCAATTGGTCAAGATTGCTAAAGTACTTGGTACAGATAAATTACACGCTTATTTGAAAAAATACAATTTGAAATTGCACCCTCAAATTCAAAAAGTATTGGGAAAGTGAGTAATAACACACATATCATCTATAAAGGATGACTCATAAGTTGTATGATAGATACCCTGTTAAACCCTGGAGTAAATTTGTTACAAGTGACAATCAAAAATACATGTCAGACGAATTATTTGATCTTTTGGACCAGTTATTACAATACGATCATCAAGATAGACCTACTGCTAAAGAAACTATGGCACATCCTTTCTTTGGTAAGCAGAAACTTTGAGCTCCAATTACTTGTAACTCACTTTTATAAATAGCTCCCATTCGTGAAAACGAATTATAATGATTATTAGATTTTAATGATTATATATGAATAAAAATAAAAGGGGGGAAGAACTAATTAGAATAAAGTATGGTACACTCTTTTCGAACTTTGCTAATTCTTATCCCAATCCTCGTTTTTTTTTTCTTCTACCTGGATGAGGAGCCCCTTCTACTATTTTTCTCTCTAGTACAAATGCACCTTCTGAAGAAACTACAATGCCTGTCATAATGTGAGTTGTTTGATTTCTTTCTTTCTTTTTATTTTTACCTTGCAGCATATCTGCCATACAGTAACCACCTAGATTGGCCTGCCAGAAATAAAAGTCAGCCATTGCAGAACCAGACGCAAAGATGTTTTCAAGATCGCGTTGATGCTTTAAAGTTAAAGGGTGAAAATCTTGTTCTTTGATGACACCCCATTCAGGATGATACTGTTTCGTAGGATCCAATAGGGGCGGTGGAGGGGCTATGGCTGGATTTGTTGTATTTATAGTAGGTAAAGGTGTATTCACAGAGCTTGATGAATTTACTGGTGGGGATACGACTGCCTGCAGTGGTGCCTCCATCATGGAACTTGAAGAAGCTTCATATTCCATAGGATGTTGTTGAGAAGACCAACGCAGCATATCATTATTAAACACTATATCATGCTCGTCTTCACCTTGATTATTACCATATGTCATTTACAAGTTGAAATAAAAGAACAGCATTCAATGAAAAAGAAGCCCTCTTTATATTTTAGAATAAAAAAAAAAAAAGGGAGGAGGGCTTCTACTATAACCTTAAACAATAAGTTTAATGAAAATAAACAGCTCCCTATAATCTCCCTAATATATAAAAAAAACGTGTCTTATTTCTTAATATTTTAAACTTGTACCAACACGGCTTTTTTAATATTACATAATGACAAGGTAGCTTAGTATTATTTCTCCTCTTGTATCTTGGAAGGTCTTTCTTCTTGGTTCAATCTCTATCCAAGAAAACACGAAACTCGGCAAATACATTATAGTTGTGAGGGGGGCAAATAAGTGTGATTTGTGGGAATGGAATAGAACAAGAGGATCGATGGAAAGGGGTGGTAAGTAAGCCTCCTATAAATCTAAGCCTTTTATGCTTTCCACATGGGCCAATAGGACTGTGTATAAACAAAACATATCAATCGTGTTATATTAACCGATGATATCATGATTAAGAGTTATTATAATGTTTATATGCATGACTAGTTATCGAATTATGTCATGATATATATATATAAGTGTCAATTACGCCCCCCACTTAATATAGATTAGTGCTTCTGAAGTAATCACTTGAATAAACAACGTAATGGAAAGAAGTTTGTTATCATAACCCCCCCCCCCTCTAGGTCTTTGTAAAAAGATTGTCTTCCAATAGAACTTACTATAATAACTACGAACACCTTTTTTTTTTTTTTTTGTGTGTGTGAACCTTAAGGGTTCATATAAACTGTTTTCTTCTCCTTTTTCTTCCATTAGGGGTAAATAGAGGTGGCCCGTGAATTCATGCAAAAAAAAAAAAAGAGAGAGAGAAAGAGCCTCTTGTTTTATAATGGATTTAGGGGAGAGAGGCTAGCTTAGTAGTCGATGGATAATATTGGCCCGTCCATAGGTGGTGTAACAACGCGCTCAGCATATTAGAACTTTGTACGGTTTCTGGAAAGTAAAAAGGTATTCCGCTTTCCGAATTTCCCTTTCAAATTTAGCTTTGTGACATGACTTGAAAGGTTACAAAAAATCAAAAAAATTGACAGTAGCATTGTATAACAAGAGAAAAAAAACTTTTTATTTTGAAAATAAATACATGAGATGAAGAACTTTTTTTTTTTTTTGGAGGGGCGAGAGATGCAGCAATAAGTTATTTACATTTTTTTTTTTTTGTTTGGCTGATGAAAGATGTTTTATCTGAGGTAAGGACAGTGAGGGTGTTTATGACCGTATTTACCACACCAGGAACTATTATTATTATAAAATGTCAGGAACCAGCTTTTAAAAAAAAAAAAAGATTTTTTTTTACCATTGACCGCCTTGTAAATTTAATGGTTTAATGACAGGAGGCATTATTTTTGGTAAATTTAAAGATGAAAGTAAAAAAAGAAAAGAGGAAAGAATGACAAAGCTCTTTTATAAGGTGGAGCAAAGACTAAAATTAGTAATATCGGGTTTTCCATTTAATATTATAGATCCTTCATGATTGTAAATTGAATCAGAATTCGTAGTTTGTTTATATGAAACGAGCTTCTATTAGAACGATTCGTCCTTATCGATCTTCGTACTTGTAATACGTACACTCTGAAATCATGGGAAAAGCATGGTTGCACTTTTTTCGCCCTATTTTGACGCTTTGACAAACAAATTAAACTTTAATAAATGATATTATCATTGTCATAACTAAGTCTTTTTTTTTTTTTTGAAGAAAACAGTGCAAGGAACAAAATAACGATAATCTTCTAAGCATTGAGTGCTATGGATATGATAGTAAAATATATATATTTAAAAAAAATATAAAAATCATCTTATATATCTATAAAATCAACTCGGTTCCTGTGACCTTTCCTGTATCACATAACGTCTTTATTTCTAGACTTGTTACTTTACTAAAAATAAATATAAGAATTTTTACATAACCTTTCAAAGGCAAGCCGAAATTATGTAGTTAGTAGTAATAAAAAGGGTATAATTTATTAGCAAAATCTATTTGTAATACCTAACAAAACTAAACACACAAACAATCGAATCCAATAGTTATTATTGTACCAATTATTTTTGAGTTCTTCTTTGCTAGTGATTTCTTCTTCTTCTTCTTCTTGGTTATTAGCTACTGTCGGCAGCAAAGGTACTTGATCATTCGCTCTTGCTGCGGATTGTGTTGCGGCTGCTTCTGCCCCACTACATAGCCATTTCGTTAGCGTTCCTGTAGCCTGACTCAAATAATAACAAACAAAAAAGAAAATCACAGTCGATAGAACAAGATTCATATACCAACCAAACCTTGACTGCAATACCCAAGTAGCATTAGGCAAGACAACCAATAACCCTCGAGTATCAGCTGCAAGCCACATATGAAACTGTCCAATATAGGTCTCTAGCGATATCTTGCCTATAAAGGCGAAGAACTGGGAATACATTGACCTTCCGAGCCGAGTAGAATTTCTGAGAATGACATAGGATACAATAGGAATCCATGAGATATAAGGATGATAATACGATGTCTTTGTATGTTGCAATTCAAATAGGAAATAGCCCGCCAGACCCAAAATAGACATAACGCAGGCTATTGATTGACACAAAGACCACATGTGCGCATGGGTGCTGACTTGATATTCCCCGCATTTTATCGTCACGAGAGCACACACCATACCCACATACACAATCCAAGCGTCTAAAGCCAACCTGAGACGCCATTCAGTGACATCCCATTGTACTTTAAATAAAAACGCCAAACCATTAAAGACAACTTCAAGTACACCAGGGACATGGATAATGGCACTCGTCACAATAGACATCAGGGTTATTTTAGTCAATATAAACCAGCAGTGACTATTCAATGCTTTCTTGATGCGCATCGTTATCCAAATCACACAAAACCAGAACGTCACGAGCGGTGGAAAATAGTAGAACAGGTAGTCGGTTCTCATTAGGTAACAGAGTAGACATGTTACTAGGTTTATGCGGACCACAACATTCAGAAACCGAGCAGCAGAGAAATCGGCCTTCTTGTAAAAGAAATTAAAATGACCGTAGCCTGTTTGAAAGAGGTATGCAGCAACAAGGATACGCATAGGGTTGTAGATGTCTGCCCCGGTAAAGTGGTAAATGAGAATGACAAGTTGCATCCAGCCTTTCCATTCATTCGTTTGATCGCGGTTAAGAAAAGAAGGATCGTCGTTTGACTTGAGTGTGGTAGTACAACCAAGTAAAAGCATAGTAAGGTTAAGTGCAGTAAATGTAAAGGCGTCAAAATGTTTTTGGACCTTGCTGAATAATTGACTGCGATCACTAATGTACATGTAGACCAAACTCAAACCGAATACAAATAAGGAAGATGATGTCTCTAAACTGGAAGGTCTGATAAAATCAATCCATCGGTCTATTCAACAAAGGGTTAGTTAGGGTTTTTTTTTTTTTTTTCAAGGGGATTTCTTATTACTTGAAGGTAGCAGGTATATAATAGCACCAAGTGGGATTAAAAAGAGGATAGAAATGAGGATAGATGTCTGATACCACGTGGGTTCAGGATAGGTATAGCAGCAAGTAGTATCATAGGGATAGGTCACTGTTTTCATGCTTGGGTCGTTATTGCATCTATAGTTCAAAGCCAATTGAGCTTGTTGGATTGTTACTGGAAGTTTGAAATGAAGACCATCGTCTGTTTGATTGATTGAAGTAGTGACAATATTGTTCCATACAAAAGGAACGACCAAGGGCACGACTGGGTTCGAGAGTAACGATTCTCTTTCTCGAAGATAACTGTTCATGATATGAGCTTTTTCATGGGTGATTGTCTCTCTTCGAAGTTTTGTTAATTTATTTTCTTCTACTATTTCCACTGGTGACACCATTACTTTATCTGCTATTGGATGTATTGAAACGGCATCAAAGACTCGATTGATAGCTTCCTTCCATGGACTGTAATAAGCGTCGCGTAGGTTTTTCATGTACCACGGGCCAGAACCCACAATTAAAAGTGCTGGCTTTTGCTGGTTTATTTTACCATTGAGTAAATCGATGGTTTTTGAAGTGTTGATAAAGGGATCCCACCATAAGTCGAGTGTTACATTATACTCTTCAATAAATATATGTTGGTCGTCGTGGTCTGCATGCTTCTTAGGCCTTTGTTGATTCATCAGTGAGATCATGGCAAAATATTGCTCTCTCATGATGGAGTCACCAATATATAATACACGTCTGTTCATAAGGCAGGTACTCGTTTCTTCTTTTTTATATGTAATTGGCATACATTCAAAGGGTTCCCACTCTTTGAATTTGTTAGATACCCATTTTCCTTCATTGAGCATACTTTGGCATCGATCTCTATTCTTGGGTTCTACTATTTTTTTAGGTTCTCCATCTTTTTTAGTCCTTATAAAACATACCAAATATATATCTCTTTACTGACAAAAGTAATGTCGCTATTAATAAAGATAGTATGATTCCATTTACTATTTTGCCCCTTTTTTGATCTTTCATTAGAGAATAAAAGAAAAAGGGAAAGCACTACCTCCTCAGAAAGCAGACTATAATAATTTATTAGCGGTTATTTAATTAAATTGATTTGGTCGATCTTTTATTCTTAACCTTGACACAACAAATACCAATTAATTTGTAAAAATGTCGCGGTTATTTTTTTCTGTTTTTTGTTTGTTTTACTGTTGTACGAGACTAAAAAAGGGTAATTTATTTACGTTATTTATTTGGAATGTCAGGCACAAAATAATAAACAAATAAAACCCTGATTTTTAAACAACCTAGTAATAATTCAACATTACAAATGCGAATAGAAAAGAGTGAAAACTAACTTTTTTTAATGTCCTCTCAATTGTTAGTTTCGTGTGACATTTAATTTGAATGGGATTTCTGTGATTGCCCTGACCTTCTTTTAGTTCTTTAGTATGACAAAGAGAATCAATTTTGTATGTGCTAATAACGATTTCTTTTGTCTAAAATGCTTCGATAGGTTATACACCCCCTTATTGATCTATGATGCATACTAATAGTTCTCTCTATGTATTTGTCTAGATGCAAGTGTAACTGGTGTACATTTCATTACATCATATCTATCGGTTTCAACCGCGTAGATCCTGGTAACAAAAATACTCCTATTCAGCTTATACTTGGTATTATTGCCGAGCAATTGTAATAAATTCAATCGCTCAAGCATATTTCAGGGGTCCCTTCAACAAAAAGGGATAATATTTTCGAACCATAAGATAAAAACGATTACCTCTTAATATCAATCTATTTTTTATCCTAAGCGTTTAATGAAATTTTGGACAACCACAAGTTGGCGAGTAGAGTATTTTGGACGACAGAACAAGGTCACATGGCGGAATAATAGGACCTTTAATGGGGTTTTAAAGCTTGTGGATGTGTGTAGAGCTGACTCTGTCGGAACAATTGCATGTTACACAACACGGCCACCAAAGACAAGATAGGATTGCCATACTCTACCTCGATGCTCTTATCCATTTTTTTAATGGTCTACTGAGCACCGATACTAAAGCGCAACCGATATGTTTTCTTTTAAACAATTTTGAAATGTAAATGAAAAAAAAAAGTACTACAGTAATGGCAGTTCATCTCGAAAAGTCTTTCTCACTACAGAAGGTTTTCTTGACCCGAGCTTTATTTTTTTTTTTTTTTAATCTTGACTACTATCACAGATTGATTTGTTTTAGAAGATGTACTTGATGGGACGTTAATTCTGTAAGTTCAGCACTCCTTCATTCGTTGTACACTAACGAGGAGGCAACACTGCTTCTTCAAGAAACAACTTTGAGGAATACCATAACAACAGACATCTAACATTTCATTTAGGTCCTTTGTAGCTATACCAGTAAGTATAATTGCAGTGGCTTATTTTGTTAAATTAGGACAGGTGGCTTTTGAAATTTATGACATTTTTTAATTAATACATCAAGAGAAAAAAAAAAAATAACTTCTTCATCACCACATATCACGTCAACAAAGCTATTGGAAGAAGTCAGCAAAAGTGTTCAAAAGAGTCTTAAAAAATCAGATCTCTATTATTCAGATGGTGCTTGTAGAACGACTCTAAACATCTGATAGTTAAAAGTAGCTAGAATAAGGAAATTGATTACAGGAGTGATTGGCATCATAGTATTCAAGAATTTGAGCTATATACGCTTAAAGTCTCGGGGAAATTAATGATAATTCCTAAGCTCAATACAATCTTTGAAGTATTTGACTATACAAGTCTTCTAGAGCAGAATTATAATATAATTGAATAAGCTTTATTTTTATTATGTTTCTTCAATTTAAGGTGTACACTTTAGCTTTTCTTGTTCTTCAATTCAGTGATGATGGATGTCTAATACACACTGTTCATTAGGGAAAACTCGTTGACCCGTGCTTTTGAATACATCAGGAGAATGACAGATATTTCCACAGTTTTCTTGGCAGCAAATCTTGCCCTTTGGACAATCTGAATCTGAACAGCACTGATTACTGGCTCTAATACAGAAAACAGCCGATTTTGCTGGACAATATCCTTGTAGAGAGTATGCACTTTTTATGAACAAAAATGACGCGCACAAGGCAATAAGTAGGTACTTTAAAAACATTTGAGAAAAGATGAAAAAAAGGATTAATGTCTTTGCATTATCCTTTTAAATGCAAGTGGACGATCATTTTTTTTTTACATATTTCAAATTCTGTATATTTAGATTCTTCACAAACAAAGACAAACTTTAGCGCTAGCTATATACGGAAGAGGAAGCTCAACTATATAACTTCGGTTAAGACACTCTAACTTGCCACCTGAAAATACTACTTGAAATAACTGTTTTTTTTTTTTCTTCCCTTTCGTTTAAAGGATTCTTACCAAAGCAGTACTAACAAAGAAGTTTGATATAAATCACTTTCTCATTTCGTAGAGTTTTCTATCATAGGCATATTATGCAGTGATATAAATTGAAAGTTCGTCACAAAAATTCACGGTTGTAGTCTATAAATATGTTGGTCAAATAGTTGTCTTAAAATCTCATAAAAAACAAGCTTGCAACAGAAAATGGTTAAATTAACATTATTTAATTACGATACTTTTGCGCAAGATATAACACTGAGTCCTGAATTTGTTACCACATCTGCATTTTTTTTAAGGTAGTTTGGGATTTCTGATTTTGTGATTTTGCTAAATGCACATGTTCATTCATTACACACAGATTTGGGTTCAATCTTTACTGAACAAGAAATGCTTTCTTTGTATGATATACCTATCTGCTCTCCAGAAAATGAACCCTATTTCTCACCATAATGAACCATTCATTATAGAACAAAGAGACATAAGCAATTCAACAGACGGGCAACATTTCCATTATTATTTATTATCTTTCTTGAAAACATCCCCTTAACAACCACCAATTCCTCAAAAACTAAAAATCAAATACCAACAAACATGGGAAATTATCACGTGACATTAACTTTTTAAAGGATTATATATATTTTATTAATTTGCAAAAATGTCAGGCATTATAACGATGAAGTATGGGATGGTATTCCCGATTTTGTAATTAACTGGAATGCCAACAAACGAAAACAGTTCCGGCCCAGAAGCCATGGCCGGGACAAGAAGCAGCGCTTGTTCAAGCTTCATATAAAATAACTTTACAAATAATATTCAAGTCTCTTTATCTGCGATCATTTTAAAGATAAAGCTAATTATTATTTGTAAAGGTAAAGTCTATATTTCATTTTATATTATTTTAATAAATAAAGATCTGCGATCATTTTAAAGATAAAGCTAATTATTATTTGTAAAGCCTTTCTCTGGTATCTGTAATAATTCTACTGCTGTCTTAGACTTAATTCAAAATCACAAGAACTTATATTTAAGGAAGCTATACTTAGCCTAGCGGCTCGACA